>MU726332.1:17349-44058 GCA_026770625.1 Nicotiana glauca | reverse complement strand
TTTAATTTGCACATTAACTAACGGCCCTTGGATTAAATAATTTTGAACGGCTCAGATTGGTTAACATCTATACGGCATCGTTTTGTTTTAATGAAATCAAGCTGATAGTCGTTGGATTTGAGGTGATCAAGTGCTGAGATTAAAGGATTCTAAACGACGTCGTTTGGTTATATAATAACGGGCAGACCAGATCAGGAGTTTGGGCTTGGGCGTGTGGCTTGGGCTTGGGGAAATGGGATGATTTTATTTGGTTTGGGCTATAGTTTAGCCCAATTAACAGCTCATTTCTTTTCTTTTGTATTTTGTTTTTCTCATTTTGTATTTTATTTTTGTATTTATTTTATTTATTTGTATTTTTTTTATGTATTTTTCAACTTATATATTTTTTATATCAAATTTATTTTCTGATTTTATAAAATTGAAAAATTAAACTAACAATTAAACTAATTAGACCCTAAAACAATTTAATCACTAATTTGTAGCAATTTTCAATTAAAACAATAAAAATGATATTTTAATTTTTTCTTAAATTGTTCCAAAATAAATTAATACTAAAATTGTGAAATTAAAAATCCTAATGTACATGCATATTTTTTGTATTTTTAATATGAATTATTATGCAACTAATTAACACAGACAATGCAACAAATATCAACAAAATTTGTAAAAATCAAGAAAATCATTTTGTTTGGATTTTTTTAGGAATAATTTGCTTAGGGCAAAAATCACGTGCTCACACCCGGTCCAAATAATAGACCCATGGCGGCATGCCACTTGATCTGCTTATAACAATTAAAAGAAAACACACATCAATCCATAACGCTTATAGTCACAAATGTCTGAATATCAACCACAAGCATGCCAAGTGCATAATACAAATCTTGCAGAGACAGGTAGTTCCATACGCTATGAAACTCAAGCACAACTAAGGTGCAATATATTATATGAAACTCGAGAGCCATCCTGCTCACATAACATCAGCTCTATGTGAGACCTCAACACATGTGAGAATAATCAAGCCGTCTCACAACCCACATGGCACAATAGAGTATTTCATGAGATAGCTAATGACGAAAATAACATCCAATGCCCGAATACTCCTCCATAAGAAATTCTATGTTGAATGAACACACCTGGCCTGGTGTAGAGCACACATCCACATTTAGACCCATCAATGGACCTCAAGCTGATTCTGATCGTACAGTACAGGGATAATAATCTTTCAAGGATCCACAATAACCCTTTTCTATGACACAAAAGAACAACCGTCAAATCATTAACAAACTCACACGGTCCACAACCCAAGGAATAGAATGCCTCTCAGGCATAAACTCTCGCACTTGCGATATTACCATAACCTCCATACTTGGTCTCAATCTTTAACAATAAAGTGACTAACATGTCACACTTATACAAATCTCCCCGTGGAGCGCGCTCCCACGACCTTCCGCTCAGGTAGCAAAGTTCGCACATCCATACCACCAACGTTCTAACTCTATAAAGCGAATAAAAAATCCGCAAGTCAATAGACAAAGCCTCTTCCACAGAACACCATTCTAAGGTGACATAAAGAAAAATGCCAGCTTAATATGAACATCTGAATTCACCCCTGCTCACCTGAGCTCATGACATTCCATTAACACCGAACCGCAACCTTGACCTTCAACTTCCAGTTCCCATGCCGCTCACTGCACCTATCATGCTGTTACGCAATAATACATGTATTCACCATAACCCTCAAACTACTAGTGGAATAACCACTTTATTGGCTAGAAACCTTTCACTTAGCTCATTTCAGAAGAACCAATGCAACATGCAACTGAATTCTAAAATCGCAGAAAATACAAACCTCAAGTTGTGATCTAAGCCGACATAACTCTTTCAGGATCCATTTACACAACAAAGAAATTTGAATAAAATACCTCTCAAATCAACCAAGTGGTGGTGGCTCTCAAGACCAAGTGTACAACCACAAACTACTTGTATAAATTCGCACTGAAGTAACTGATCACTACCGCAATCATGCCAATTCAACCATTACTAATCGACCCAACTTCTTCCAATTTATTCTCAAATTTCCTTGGAAATAATAATAGCTCAATTCAAACATAACGAACCAAATCCACACTCGTACCGAGTGACTCGCCTCACGAGAACACATTGTCTCATTACTCATAAATCATCTCATATTCTCCTTACGTGCACAATTGCGTCTCCAACTGGTACACCCATTCTACAAGACCTTCCATGAATCTGAAGCTATATCTTCTTTTCCTCCAATACTACACTGCATACCCAATGATAACATAGAATATCCCAAGTCCTTAGGCACTGCACTTAAATTATTGAATCCACTAGGACCACTGTTGAGAGTTACCCTGGTCCTAAATATAAGCCTAACTCTAGTGCTCTGTTAGCATGTGAACACCCTATCAAAGAAGCACCAGACTGAATGCTTTTTCTTGTACATTACACCCACAAGAAGCATAAACTCAGAGTCTTCCCAAAATATGAACATGAATCAATAAGGGTCAAATATAGCACGCATTCCTCAAATCCTTTGCTCGAATTACCACTGATGTTTTCTGTCCTTAGTCATAATAACCTACCAATACACCGATAACCCAAAACTGCACAAACAAACAACCACGCGGTCCAATCGTAGATGGTGGGGCTCCCCCACTTAGCTTGAAGCAGCAATTACATAACCCTGGAACCCACCAAGATTCCTCTTTCTTAATTAGCATGATCTTACATTGTTAACCCACCAAATTTCCCTAAGTCCTTGCTAAGATTTTCATGAAACATTCTGAATTATCGGCCACGATCACATACTTGATCGCTAACCTGTTCACAGGAGATAACCCTCATGTGGTATTCCTTGACGACACCTCCCAACGACGTTGCACTAGGTATAAATACCACTAAGTCAGTAAGACCTTCCTGGGCCCCTGCCCGTTCCCCAGCTGTACAAGACTGATCCTTCCCCATTGCAATCACCTGAAAATCCGACAATACATTCCATACTTGAGGTCACATCGCATTCCCCTTCATTTCAAGCAAACTCCTTTCTGCCATATTCAATGTTCCTCATTATAGTAGCCACCACCCCAAATATAACCCAGACCTAGTCACTTTTATGCCATGATTCCCAAATTGCTCTAAACTTTCTTCAAGCAAGTGGCTTCCTACCACAGAATCTAATTGTTGTGTTTCTACTCCTACTTCGGTTAAATTATCTTCTTTAAGTAACTACTTGACCTCTACTTTTCATACTTGACCTGCTAGTAATTTAACCACCGTGAGACACTTCCCACCATGTCCTTCCTCATCCTTCGCTATCCAAATGCTGCCTCAAGTCAAAATCTATCTTTGTAGCACTAATGATAGGCTATAATTACGTATTTTAGTCGCTTATTACACTCTAATTTACTGTAATTTAATTGAGTTTGAGCTTTAATCGCTAGTGTCTTGTGCTAACTATGTGTTTTATGCCTTATAGGAGTGATTCCGAGCTATATAGATGTTAAGGAATGAATTCAAGTGATTTGGATCTTTGAAGTCTATGTAAAAGTCCAAGGAATTAAGACGGGATCATGTCAGGGGTCAATTTTGATAGTTAAGAACAAACGAAGACTCGAGTAGGCATATTATATGCACTGTCTAGTAAAATGCACATAACGTTTTCCTCAGAATTCCATTTGGGATCCACAATATATGGTTGGAAAGATAACTCAAAGGGCTACGTTTTTCTAAATTCCAAACGAAAAAGGGTGAAACGTACGCGTCACTAGCACGATTGTGCTCAGGCCACGCTCGTCATGCAGAATGTTAGTGCACTAGCGCGTCCAGTAGCGCGACCGTGCTAGCCCAGTTTCGGAAAAGAAAATTTCAGGGGTAAATTTGGAAGTCTAGGGGAAAATCCACTTAACCTAAAGAGAGTCTAGCTCGCCCAAGAGAAGAGTGTGCAGCTTTGGAGAGCTGGAGAAGAGCACAAGGAGAGGAAGCAAGGAAGATAGCTCACCATCAAGTTCTTCTTTCATTCCTTTGTGTATTTATGCCATTTGTGATGAATTTGGTTTTGGTAATTATGAATATTTTTATGAGTAGCTAACTCTTTTAATCTAAGGTTTTGGGTGAACCCATTGGGGATGAACTTGTTGTTATATTAATAGAGTTTTGAGTTAGTTGTTAATCTCTATTTGTTCAACTATGTTTTGATTGTGGCTAATTGAAAGGATCCTCAATTATCCTTTCCTATTTATTATGTATATTCTTGAGAGAGAGAGAGTGCATATTTAGGTAATTATTTGAACACCATCACTAGCAGAGTATAGGCAAGAGTCATAATCGAGGGTTTAGAGGTTGGAGTAGAGATATCGATACCCCGAGTGCGATCTAAGTGAATTGTAATGCGAATCTAGCTAGCGTAGCTTGAGAGAGTGCGTATAGTAAATTATTATAATTACTTGAGAGAGAGTTATGATAGCTGAAGAGTTCATGATTGATAGAGACAACTAAGTCAAAGCTATAAGAAATATACAACTAAGGAAATCAACAACGGAAAAAACTATTACCTCAGACATTTATTCTAATAATCTGTAACTGTGTGTTAGTTAATCTTTGTTTTTATTGATTCTGTTAGCTGTAGTAGTGACCATAACACCACTTTTTATTCACAAAGTTTGAGAAGGTTGACTAATAAGAATTTGAGCGTGATCAAACTTTTTGAATAATAAGTGGTGTTATGGTCACTACTACATCTAACAGAATCAACAAAAACGAAGATTAACTAACACACAGCTGTAGACAATTGGAATAAATATCTAAGGTAATGGTTTCCCGTTGTTGATTTCCTTAGTTGTATATTTCTTATAGCTTTCACTTAGTTGTCTCTATCAATCGTGAACTCTCCAGCTATCATAACTCTCTCTTAAGTAATTATGATAATTTACTAGACGCACTCTCTCAAGCTACGCTAGCTAGATTCGTATTACAATTCATTTAGATCGCTCCCGAGGTATTGATATCTCTACTCCAACCTCTAAACCCTCGGTTATGACTCTCGCCTATACTATGGGAGTGATGTTGTTCAAACAATTACCTAAATATGCACTCTCTCTCAAGAAAATACATAATAAATAGGAACGGCTAATTGAGGATCCTTTCAATTAACCACAATCAAAACGTAATTGAACAAATAGAGATTAACAACCAACTCAAAACCCTATTAATACAACAACAAGTTCATCCCTAACGGGTTCACCCAAAACCTTAGATTAAAAGAGTTAGCTACTCATAACAATATTCATAATTACCAAAACCAAATTCATCACAAATGGCATAAATACACAAAGGAATGAAAGAAGAACTTGATGGTGAGCTATCTTCCTTGCTTCCTCTCCAGCTCTCCAAAGCTGCATACTCTTCTCTTGGGTGAGCTAGATTCTCTTTAGGTTAAGTTAATTTTCCCCTTGACTTCCCAATTTACCCCTGAAATTTTCTTTTCCGGAACCGGGCTAGCGCAGTCACGCTAGTGACCGCGCTAGTGCACTAACATTCTGCCTGACGAGCACGGCCTGAGCGTGATCGCGCTAGTGACGTGCACTTTTCACCCTATGCCTTTTGGAATTTGGACAAATGTAAAACATGAAAGTTGTATCACTTTGAGTTATATTTCTAACAATATATTATGAAGCGCAAATGGAATTCTGTGGAAAATGTTATGTGAATTTTACTAGACAGTGCACAATATGCCTACTCGAGTCTTCGTTTGTTCTTAACTATCAAAATTGACCCCTGACACGATCCCAACTTAATTCCTTGGACTTTTAATCAGACTTCAAAGCTCCAATTCACTTGAATTCATTCCATAACATCTATATAACTCATAATCACTCCTACAAAGTATAAAACACACAGTTAACGCAAGACACTAGCGATTAAAGCTCAAACTCAATTAAAGTATAGTAAATTAGAGTGTAATAAGCGACTAAAATACGTAATTATAGCTTATCATCAAACACCTGAACTAATAAATTGCTACCAACTCTAAACCTCTTAGAAGATCATTTTTCTCGATCCATCAATATTAGAAACACCGATTCGATCCTGAAACTGCTACACACCGTTACCTTTGACAACCGCTTCTCAGGCACCATTTCACAATGCCCCGCCCGAAAGGAAAATCGAATAAAACCATAACACCAGCGAATTTTAATGCATTCAACAAATACAACGACACTACATGACAATTGAGAATTCCACCACGCCCAAAAATACCAAGTCTCGTCACTTCCTCAACCAAACCTGGACATCTATAGTCTGTTCGTCTTTCCTCCACTGGGATTAAATATTGAACCTCTTAATCATCCACTGAGGTAGAACATATTTTCAAGTATTTCACTGCCTCGGCACATAAATAAGCACCCCACCATTACATCATTACCGAGATATAACAACTTATGAACATCATATCAAATTGTGCATAGCCTAAAAACCATCAGAGATGCAGCTACTGAGTTGAAATGACGTAACATCCTTCCGCAAGAAGATGATAATAACTTGATCGAATGTGTAGGGAGAAACATCATGCCTCACGTCTGTAGTACCATTGCATTTCCTTGATGCTCAATTGACACGACCGCTCAATATCATATAAGAATGAGTAGGAAGGAAATAGAAGCACAAGCCTCAAAGGAATCAAATCGTACGATGAGGAATCAAGAAGTGAAGTGATCCTAACAGTCATGTATCCTCTCAAAAATAAGTACAAATATACCGATCCGTAAGACTCTACTAGACTTGCTCATGACTTGTGAGACGCAAGTGAACCTAATGCTCTGATTCCAAGCTATCACGACCCAAAATCCATAATAAATCGTGATAGCGCTTAACGCCGTCGTCGGGCAAGCCAATTTATCAATTTAATTACTCATTTTATTGCTTTGAAATCACAATTTTCATTAATTAAATGGTACCAAATAGAATTTACAGGGTGAAATAATAAACATTCCATGAACCATCATACCAAACCTCTATTAGAAACCCCAGTGTCACAAGTGCATGGGAATTTTTCTAAGGAATACAATAAATATACATCATCTGTCCCGAATGTAATAAGGTATAATAAAAATAGACAATGCAATGGAGACTCGATAGAATGCAGTGTGTATCCTGGAGTGCAACTCACATAAATTCTCCTCAACCGGTGCGCCTACGCGCCAAGATGACCATCAAATGACTTGTCAGATCCTGCACATTTAGTGCAGAAGTGCAGCATGAGTACGTAAATCAACGCGTACCCAGTAAGTATCTAGCGTAACCTCGGGGAAGTAGTTATGAGGGGGTCGACATCGATACTTACTATAGGTCCAGTATAGCAATATAATAAAACATAAGCAGATATGAAGCATACGACAAACATAGGGTAAATTTGTAAGTTACATGATCTTCCAATTATTTCCTTCAAAGCATAAATTTATCGATCATGTATCCTGCCTCAATATCTTAGAAATATGCCAAGTGTCAATACCAACTAAGTAAAAAATACCACAAAGTGCCGGGCATCAGTGGACGGTTTATCTCGTGAATATTCGGACTACTAGCGATATTGCGAATGATTATGCCGAGGTCATTCGACCCAATCTAGAATAATGTGTACACTGCCGAGGGTCGAGCAATACGAACCATAGATGCATTTATATACTTTTGAGGTATTCGGCACACTCCACAAGAAAGACAGGAAGTTTCTGAATCACAAGATACATGTTTACAATACGGTACATGAGCACAATAAATAGTATACCCCTTTGCATTTATCGAATATCTTGGCAACAACTCAATGTGATAAATCTTGGCCTGATACTTTTATTTCTAAATCTATTTCAATTATATTTCAAATTAATTAAGCTAACAAAAAAAGTTCATGCAATAAAATCCAAAGTCTACCCAGACATAAATATGCTTTAGCTACGTACAAACTGTCATCACCTCGTGCATACGTAGCACCCAACACAAGTTGCACATAACAATAATTATCACCAGAGTTAGACAAGAGGCTTATCTCGTTTCGCAACCAAATTCAAGATTCCAATAAACCTTTGCCTTGCGACTTGGTGTGCGGAAGTTTCAAATCTAGTCACAAAAAATTCAATATATTCAACACGAATCGTAGGAATCAATTCCATATGAAATTACTAATCTTCCGAATAAAAATCCGAAATTCATCTCAAAATTTAATAGTGGGACCCACG
Source organism: Nicotiana glauca (assembly GCA_026770625.1). NCBI lineage: Eukaryota > Viridiplantae > Streptophyta > Magnoliopsida > Solanales > Solanaceae > Nicotiana > Nicotiana glauca. The sequence goes on along the minus strand of MU726332.1, from coordinate 35,803 downwards.
TCTCGAATCTCAAAAGAACTCATGAAATCCGAACACACATTTTGAGATGAGTTCAACCATACAAAAATTATCAAATTCCCACATCAGATTGCCTTTCAAATCTTCATTTTACATTTTTGGAAGATTTTATAAAAATCTGATTTTTCTGTCATTAATTCATGGATTAATGATGTAATTAAGTATGAAATCATGAAATCTAATCAATATAGTATAAGGATGAAATCATGAAATCTAATCAATATAGAATAAGGAACACTTACCCCAATGTTTTTCCTAGAAAATCTCAGAAATTGCCATTTTGCCGAGTTCCAAATCATTAAAAATGAAAAATGGGATCAGAACTTAAATCTGTTGCCAATTCATTTACCCTTTGTGATCATGACCAAACTAACGCGACCGCGAAGAACAAAATTTTTCTAGCATATTTTTACTATATGCGATCCCGGCTATTCTCCTGCGATCGCGAAGAACAAAGTTTTCCAACAGCTTTCTTCAACTTTCCCCAATACCCTCTAGTATAATGGTTATAACTTATCTTACAAAACTCCTAATAACAAGTTATTTAACTTTCTAAAGACTAGACACCAAGATCTACAACTTTAATATTTTCATCATCTCCCAATTCCTTATATATTTCGAGATATAAGCTACCAAAATCACCCCTGTGCAAAAATTTCTTTTTTGCGATTTCCAAACATCTTCATGGACAACCTATAGTTTACCAACCATAATTTTTTGTACACAACTCCAAATTCCAAGTGGTTTGGTTTTATGAAATTAGGCACAAAGGGCTACAATTTTTATTTTGGATCATCTCCAAATTCTTTATAGATTGCGAGATATAAGCTTCCAAAGTCAGGTTAGTGCAGCAGTAAATTTCCTCTATGCGATTGCGAAAGGTGAGTCAGCACAACAAAAAATTTCTTCTACGCGATCGCGAAAAGTCTTCCGCAATCATGAATCACTGGACAATTTCTCCCATTTTACCCATCGCGATCGCATAGCACACTGCTGTAGCTAGGGGTGTACAAGTCAAACCATGAAGCCAAACCGAACCGACGAACCAAGTCAAACCGAAGAAAAAAATCGACTTGTGGTTTGGTTTGGTTGGTTTGGTGTTGGAAAATAAAAAACCGATACCTCTTGGTTTGGTTTGGCATCAACAAAAAATAAGTCAAACCGAATCTAAACCAAACCGACGTTATATATATATAAATTTTAGAAATTTTATACATAAAAATAATCATTAAAATCTAATTTCTAAGTATTTTCTAAACTATTTTATAGTTTTCAATGTCTTGAGATATTATTTATTTGTAGGCTTGTAAATTCACTATCCACTAAGTAGATTCTATCTACATAACTTAAATATCAAGACCAAACTAAAATCCAACAAGACAAAAAACAATAAAGTAGATTATTCCATATATTCTCTATGTTCCAATTCCAAAATCAAAGAACCCCAAATATTAGAAACCATTCCCCCACATCACACGAGCTTCCTACTTGTCATTTTGCTCACATAATTGGTGATTATTTTAGTGTTGAGGTTTATCAAGTTTACAGTATTTTGCTTTGTCGCATGTTTGTTGTCAATTTCTATTATGGAAGGTCTTGGAATTATGATTTATACGAATAATTGGTATTCCTTATATATTATTAAGAAAAATAGTAATCATGCGGATAATTGGTGATTGTTTTATCTCTTTTTCAAGAATAATATAACTAAAAAGAAAAACCGAAAAAAAACCCGAAAAAACCGAAAAACCGAAAAAACCGACTAAAACCGAAACCCAAAAAATCGAATTTTTGTTGGTTTGATTTGATTATGAATTTAGTAAACCGACATAATTGGTTTGATTTTGGTTTAATAAAAAACCAAACCAAACCGACTCGTGTACACCCCTAGCTGTAGCAAAAAATCAATAGCTAAAAATGGCCTATAAATGGTCTGAAATCACCCCGAACTCACTCGAGCCGCTCGGGACTCTGTCCGAACATACGAAAAAGTTTCAAAAATATCACGAACTAAGTCGAGGCCTCAAATCACATCAAACAAAGCTAAAACACGAATCACACCCCAATTCAAGCCTAATGACACTATGAAATTCCAACTACATATTTGATGCCGAAAACTATCAAATCAATTCCGATTAACCTCAAATTTTGCACACAAGTCATAATTGACATAACGGACCTACTCCCACTTTCTGAATCGGAATCCGACCCCTATATCAAAAAGTCCACTTCCGGTCAAACTTCCAAAAACCTTCTACTTCTAACTTTCGCCAAATGACCCCGAAATGACCTACGGACCTCCAAATCCATATCTAGACACACTCCTAAGAAAAGAATCATCAGAGCTATTTTTGGGCTCGAAATCCCAAATAGATATTGATAACATTAAATACACTTCAACCCAAATTCGTGAAATTCTTCCAAAATGCCAACTTTCCACAATAAGCGTCGTAGTGCTCCCGGGTCATCAAAAATATGATCCGGTCATAACCAAGTCCACAATCATCCTACAAACTTATTGGCACCATCAAATCCCGATTCCGATGCCGTTTACTCAAAAGCCAAACCTTAGTCAACTCTTCCGACTTAAAGCTTCTGAAATGAGAATTTTTTATCTGAATCAACTCCGAACTTTCCGAAATTTAATTCTGACCATACGTGCAAGTCATAATACCTAAATTGAAGCTACTTAAGGCTTCAAACTGCTGAATGATGCGCTAGATCTCAAAATAATCGGCTAGGTTATTACAACATATCTCATCGGTTTGTCTTATACAACGTGTAGTGAGCAACTCCTTTAGCAATCACCAATGATCCTCTGGTGAGTCTCCACTTCCTATCGGCGAAGAGATTCTCATACCCGTCTCGATGTAGAGCGATTTTTGAAATTAAATTCATCTGCAAATCTGGTACGTCATGCACATCTTTTACAACTAGCGTGCATCCGATATTTATCTATCTTGATACAAATATCATCAATTCCCATAATCTTTGAGTGACTGGAATTTTTCATCTTGACCATTTCAAAGTCTCATACTTTGTACCTACAGAATAATTCTCTTACCGGTGTGGCATGGTAAGATGTTGTGTCAACCATTCATTCTGACTCTTGACTTGCTAAGTGCATGCATTTTTGCTCCTCGTGCACAAAGAGAACTACCAAATCATCTTGTGTACTGCATCAACTGTGTTGTCATCATTCTTCTGGCCACTACTCTTGCCTCGACTTTTCGTTGTGTTATCTCTTTTGAAGTGACCGAGTTGACCGCAACTGTAGCAATTTTTACCTTTTGACCGATTCCTTGACTTTTCACAAGCTTAGAATTTATCACGGATACTCGATGCTCTATTAAAACTTCTTCACCTTTTTTCTATGATAAAAGTTTGCCCCTGATTTTCGGGCTTTTCTTCCTCATCTTATCATTGAGTAGGATGGCTGATATGTGACCTTTTTTAACTCGATGGTATCTTTATCACACAGGATGGTTGTTGCCAAATTATCATAGGAAAATGACAACAGTTTTAGAAGCAAGATAGCCTTATCTACTTCAGTGATTGTTTTTCCGAGTTTTTTCAGCTACATGACTAATCCATTGAATATATTTGAACGGGAAAAGAAATTTGTACCTTCATTCATGTGAATGGCATAAAGTTGCTTTCTCAAAAAATAATTTATTTGTTAAGGATTTGGATATGTATAGACTTTCTAGTCTTTTCCAAATACCACATGCACTATTTTTTTCTCTGGTATTATTGAGTACTTCTCGGACAAGTGCAGTCTGGTTGTACTAGCCGCCTTCTCATCCATGTCTATTTAATCCTCGGCTTTTATGGTTTTGGATTTTGCCTCTTTTCCATCTAGGGCAATGTCTAACTATCTAATATTTCTTTGCCATTGGAGAAACCGTCATCACCGTTGAATCTTGTAACTTTATATTTTACTCCTGATATTTTTTTGGTCACAAAGTAAAATTGATCGTAAATAATATTTCTGTAAATAAGCAAAATCTTGATCTAATATCAATTGTTGGAAAAATAATATCCATAAAAATAGTATTCATGATATTCGACTGTAATAAATGTAAATTACTAAAATACAATAACCAACAGTAATAATAAAAGAAACAAGGACACTGAGATTTTTGCATAGAAACCCTTCTGAATAACTGAAAAAATACGGCCCAAGAGGAGCAACTAATTTCAGTATAGCAATAATTTTACAAATTGTGGTAACACACTGAAAAGAAATAACCTTCTTTTGATTTTTTTTACCTTACCACAATACCGCTCAAACTCTCTATATTTTTTCTCACAAAGCATTTTACTTCTTACTATGTGAATTGCTTTCTTTCTCTCAGTTTGGCGTGTCTTACAACCAATAACAAATGTATCTATTTATAGTGCCTATGATTTGCGTCATTGATATCATCAGTGGTATCATGTTGGTAGCACAAGTCAAACACTACTTTGTGAAACCAAAGGAAGATCCGCCGAAAAAATATTCCTTACTGTACACTTGGTTGGCTTGAAAAATGAAGTTGTCTTCCTTTCACATGGACAAGGGATGAACCCATCATTATTTATTTTTGAATCCTAAATGAACTCCAACTTGAAGATAATTTTACGCTAAATAAAAAATTAATGGGTAAAATTTAATACATAGAGTCCGTCTATTTTATGCCGGAGTTCTATTAGTCGCAAGGACAAATACGAAATGATTTGCTAATGGTAGGGTATGTCTTAAGCTCTCACATCGATTGAGAAGGTTAATATTGGTCTTTATACATGATCTTGAGCAATCTTTATGTTTGAGCTAGCTTTTAGGATTGAATTAGATCTAAAGTTTATTTCCTTATTTTGGTATCAGAGCCAATCATATCCCAATTTATAATTTATAAGTACTTTTTTTTATTTTTAAGGAATTTATTTTTTCTAAAAAATATATTTAACCAATTAAATATAAAAAAAATTGAGAGAAAATGTTCCCCTACTAACACACATTCAAAAAAAAAAAAAAGAAAAGAAGAAGAAGAAGAAGTAGTAGTTAATTAGTAGATGAATTCTTTAATAAGATATTGGCGAGAGTTAAGAAGTCACTTTTCTCTCTCCCAAAGTGTACTCCCCTGAGCAAATCCGACTCCAACCTACGACTCTAAGCTCACACCTACATTTTTCCCTTCAACTTCTTTGAATCTAAACTTACACAAATCTTCCCCTCTACTACTAGAAAATCCAGACACCCAATTATAATTTTGTTTCACCAATGAAAAGAAGTCACATTAGATTCTTCCACCAGAAGAAATGGTCAACACCTATTGTTGTAGTCATAATCTTGGCTCTAATACTTCTTTTTACACTAATTTTTTCCAACCCCAGTTCCTCAATTAGGCCTGAATCTTCAACCCCACTTTCAAAATCGAATCTTTTTAATGCAAAAGCTGAAATCTTGCCTGAGCTACCTCGATTAGCTTACTTAATTTCAGGCACCAAAAACGACGTCGTTAGGATCAAACGGCTGCTTCAGGCAGTGTATCATCCTAGGAATTATTATTTGTTGCATCTTGATTTGGAGGCTTCAGACAGTGAGAGATTGGAGTTGGCTAAGTATGTTAAGTCTGAGGTTGTAATTAGGGAGTTTGGGAATGTTAAGGTTGTTGGTAAATCAGATCTTGTTACTTATAAAGGGCCTACTATGTTGGCTTCCACATTACATGCAATTGCTATTCTCTTGAAGCTGCCCAAGAGTTGGGATTGGTTTATTAATCTAAGTGCATCTGATTATCCCCTTTTGACCCAAGATGGTTAGTACTTTGATTAACATTTCCTTTATTTATTTATACGAATGATAATCAGTGGATGTGATTTGTTTGATGTGCACCATTTATATTTGGCTTGAATTTTCTATGCTGTTGAAATATTTTGAAATGTGGATATTTGTACTTATCGCAATTGTCATGAAGGAGTATGGATGTAGTGATACTCTGAACCAACTGACTTAAAATCTTGAATTTGCGCTGATGATAATGAATGTGATCCAAATGCTGCTCCTCAGCAGCGTGTGCACACAAATTTTAAATTGATTGGCTCACCCTAATTTGTTGTTTGAATTTGATAGCAAGTGTAGTTTTTATATGGTGAAGGTGGGAGTAAGGAGAAGTTGAGTAGCTGGAAATAGCTTGCTTACGTTTTAATAAGTTACTCTATTTTAAGCTAGAAGGGGAGACTTGAAGCAACGACCCATAGGTCGCTGGTTCGAGCCGTGGAAGCAGCCACCAATGCTTGCATTAGGTTAGACTGTCTACATTACACCCCCTGGGTGCGGCCCTTCACCGGACCCCGTAGGAATGTAGAATACATTGTGCCCCGGGCTGCCCTATACTCTATTCTAAGATAGAAGTAGTATTATCTTTTTTCTAATTGTTTTTTTTCCTTTCCCTTTTTGTTTGGTACATGGGAAAGGAGTAATTTTATTAAATTAATTACTTGAATATTTGCACCTTGTAGTGAAAGGTCTTTAAAAATCTATATCACAAGTTTTTATAGTCTTTTCAGTTGATTATTCCTAATAAGTTATAGTTATGACTTATGAGAATCTCATTATCACCTCCCTGAGGTCTTTTGAAGGATATGTAGTTTATACGCTAATTTATTAATTATAGCTTCTGCTAAAGCTGTGTAAATTCGATGTTCTGGTCTTAAGTATGGTGTATGCAAGGAATGTTATACTGTCGATTAACAGTAATTAGTTTCTCTGTAAACAGCAGAATGGGCTGTCTTATCGAATACATACAAAAGTATTACATCTTGTTTCACTGTAATTGATTCTGTTCTATTTCGCCTTAATTATTTGGTGAAGAAACCTGAAAGCCACTAACTTTCAATCAGTTTTTTCATCTGGTCATTTCCTTTTCTTTTTTCTAATGTGGTTAAACTATTAGCTATTCCCAGCTTCCAGTTACCAACATTTGTTACAATCATCTTTATACATCTAATCTCTTTTCTGTTTGTTCCAGATATACTACACATTTTCTCGTACTTGCCTAGGGATCTGAATTTTCTTGAGCACTCAAGTAATATTGGTTATAAAGAGTGAGCATACTATCACTTGACTTTGTTTCTACAGTATCTCTTTTCTGATGACAAACAGATCTTATCTTATCTATGATGATTGCTGTTAAGTAACTTTGAGTTACGTATTCGATTTTCTAGGTTTTCAAGGGTGAGGCCTATTATCATCGATCCTGGTTTATATCATATGAAGAAATCTGGTGTATTCTGGGCTAAGGAGAAAAGATCAATGCCTGCGTCTTTCAAGGTGTTCATGGGTACTGCTCAAGATTTGCTTCCTTTTCTGGATTCACCTATATATATTCGTGTATATTTGTGTTCTACGTTTTAGTGATTCATTTACCTTTTTACTTCGCTGATAGGTATGTTGATTTTTGAGGGAACTCAGAACAAAGTAAAGATTAGTACTCAGTTTTCTCATAAGGTCTCTTAAGGTAGATAGCACAGTTACATGATAAAAATATGTTAGGCCAAATACATAGACGGCTCCTTAAACTAGTCCCAAATTTTCATTTAGACATCTGAACTAAGCATATGACCTATTGGACACTCAAACTATACTCGAAGTGTACCAATTAGACACGAAATGCTGACTGGTAAGTGCGTGTTTCTTACTCAAAATTAAGTGCGTGGAATGGTGTTATGCTAAGCTACAACAAAGTGTTTGCCGGGTAATATAAAACTTCACTGGAAAAGTAATTATCCGATCATTTTTGTTCTATTGACTCTTCTTTTTCCAAATTCATTTCTACTGCAATTTCTTCAGCCACATATTCAAACCAATTCTTCTCCCGTTCTTTCTTCTTCTTGAATAAAGCTCATTCCAGTTACTTTCCTGTCACTCCACAACGGTGCCATTTTCTTCTAGTGACAATCTAGAATATATGGTCATTACAAGAGCAGTGTATCAATGTTTAACTGGCAAGGAAATATACATTACATAATACTTCAAATCATTAACAGCAGCATCCAATCTCAAAACTATCAAATGCTGCCTGTTGCATGCTCTTCAAAAATTTTCCAGAACTCCACATAGTTGCCAAGAAGTGCAAAAATTATATAGCCGATGGAAGAAAGGTGTTTTTGTTGAGTACCATTTTTCATTTATCTGTCACAGTAAGGATTTTACCTGCCATTTTTAGCCACTCTTTTGAGCCATTTTCAGCCAATTTGTGTTTCCAAGCAAAGTGGGTCTATTGATATTTACTTTGTTTTCCCAAGCCAAGTGGGTCTGTGGTATGTTATTACTCTACGTTTCCAAACAAGGTGGGTATTTTTACCAAGAACATTTTCAATGGTAACCTATTCATGTTTAGTTGTTTCCCACTTTCTTTCCGTTTTACACGTACATTTTGCAGCTAATGAAATAAAAAATGTGCTCCATCGTTTTTGGACTTCTTTCCGTTAAGTCCGGCCAGTTTTGAAGAAGGAGATGTAGAGTTCTTTTTTCCTCAAGTGTTTTTGCTTCTCTCTTTGCTGATGTGTTTCTTTTTATTGGTTCTTCTGCCACGTCACCCGCAGTTAAATTTCACGCGCTTAAAAAATTTAACTGATTGTGCCTCAAGTGCCTAATTGATACACTTTGAGTATAGTTGAAGTGTCCACCAGGTCAAGTTAGGCGTCGAGAGGAAAATTCAGGGCCAGTTTAAAGGGCTGTGTATGTATTTGTTATAAGTTTCTATTGACTGATTGTAAGGGCAGCTTCATCTAAGTAGGGAGTTAAGTGGGAAATGTATCGGTGATCTTAGCGCTCTCCTGGTGCTTATCTATGTTTTCTGAGCTTTAACAGCGCTGTAAGAACAATCCATAAGAAAACAGAGGCCTAAGAGTATGCGCTGGCAGAATAACATTTTTCCTACCGGTATCTAACGTTAAAATATAGCAGATGTTGGACAATGATAACTTGAATGTCGAACCTCCTCCCTCTCCTTTTCTCCCTCTTTTTTGGGGATTTGGGGGGGGGGGGGGGGGGGAGGGGGGTTATGGTAGGACTAGATCGTTCCATTTTGTTATTCGGAAATTTGCTTATTTAATTAGCCTTCATCTTCCTTTTTGATTTCATAAAATGTTACCATCATATGCAAAACACATAGATGTCGTGACAGAGTATATTGCTTTCAAGATGATATTTAAACTTTTTCTCTTAATTGCTATCTATAATAGATTCATTTACTGTTTTGCCTTCATTTCCAGGGTCTGAATGGGTGATGCTTTCTAGGTCATTCCTTGAGTTTTGTATTTGGGGCTGGGACAATCTTCCGCGCACTCTTCTGATGTACTACACAAATTTCTTGTTTTCTCTTGAGGGCTACTTCCACACCATTGTCTGCAATCACAAAGACTACCAGAACACGACAGTGAACCACGACTTGCATTACATCAAATGGGACAATCCCCCAAAGCAGTATCCTATAAATTTATCGCTCGAACACTTTGAGGACATGGTCCAGAGTGGTGTTCCCTTTGCTCGTACTTTTGCTACAGATGATCCGGTTCTTGATAAAATTGACAAGGACATCTTGAGAAGATCTCATGGCCGGTTTTCACCGGGGGCTTGGTGTATGGGAAGTTCTGCTTTAGGTAACGATCCTTGTATAGTTAATGGAAGTCCAGATGCTGTCAAACCATCACCAGGCTCAAGAAGCCTAGAGAAACTTGTACTAAAGCTCCTTGATACTGAAAATTTCAGGTCTAGACAATGTAAATAAGCTATATCCTTCTTCCTCGTGAAAATCTTTCTTTCATTTTGTGTGAGGCATTCATTTATGTAGCATGGGCAAGTGTACAGATAACCATTCTTAGGGTTGCTAAGACTTTGTCCTGTAATTTTAAACTAAAAATCTTAACTTCAGGACGATTTAGGACATTTTTGTCCCGAAAAATTGAAATTCAGGATGCGCACGGACTAAATTCCTAATTAGCAGCTTTTTAAAGTGGCTACCTGGTGTCATTTCTATTTGGGATCGGCTATACGAAATTTTGTATCCATTCTATTCTATCCAGGTTAACATACACCATTACAATAAAATAAATTTTGATATAGTGGTAGGCATATAACATAGTTCAACTTAGTAGACTTTGAATGCTCTGTCATAAAGCTATATCGTTTTCTCCCTAATTTGGTGTGCAGTGAAAAGAGAGATAGAAGGGACTAGTTAGGTTGGATTATTTAATCTTTCATTTTAAGATTAATTATTATACTGAGGAAAAAAATATCTTTGGACTAGTATATGTTCTCCTATATTTTGAATGAAAATGATCAAATCTGATTCACTTATTCAGTAGTTATTAATCATTTTTTTTTATAAGACTAACTTTTCGTTCCATGAAAAAAACTATCATTATAAAACCAGGTTAATGCTGACAATCAACCTCCTAAACACTATTACAAATAGCAAGCTAATTACACGATCAATCAAATAACAACTACTCTAAGGGTACTTGTTCAATCTTTACAAAAGTTTGTTGCTATTTGATTTTTGATCTCCCTTGTATGTGCATGTGTAGAGCAATCCCTTTACATATCTCGTCTATCACATATCTGCCTTTTATTGAATCTAAGGGAATTCCTTTCGTGCCAAATACAGTACACTACCATCGCAAAAGCTGTAGTGGTAATGTCAGCCATGCCATTTTTCCTTTTTGCTATACTACTGATCCACTCTATTTTATCTTGCCAACATCCAATCTTCCTTGTAATTCCCAGGCACCTTAGTATTCTGTCACAAACTATGCTTGTGTTTGAACAGTCAGAGAAAAGGTGGTTAAATATTTTCACATTTCTAGCACAGAAAACACAATCCCGTGGCACTTGGATTCCAAACTTGAGTAGTCTGTCTACAGTGGCTAACCTTTGATGAATTGCCAACCATAAGTGAAATTTGAACCTTGGTTGAACCTGTGTATGCAAGTGAATGCTCTTCCAGCTAACCTTGGGGAACTGAGGTAGCATTTGGATGTATGCTTTTTGAATCTGCAATCTTCCTTGCTTCACCATATCTGCCAATGCTGTATAAGACTGGCCTGCATTTAGCTCACCTGCACCAAGTCACTCTTTGCTTCTATTATCTTCCTGATCACCCAAGCTGCTGCCTTAGGTGTGTCCATTGTATCAATGTCCTTGTGTTTTATGTAGTAACTATGAGTTCATTGGATCCATAAGGCATCCTTCTTCATTGTCAATGCCCATAATTGCTTCAAAATTGTTGCTTTGTTCCATAGCCTCATATTGATGATGTTTAATCCCTCTGCTGCTTTAGGCTGACAGATCTTATCCCAAGCTATCAATGCTTTCCTGGAATGGCATTTGATCCAGTCCAAAGGAAAGTTAGGCAGTAGGAATATTTGAGCCCAGTAAGTCTGTATGCCAAATAGCACAGACTTAATGAGTTGCAACCTTTCAGAATAAGATAGCATCCTAGCTGACCAACAATTCACCCTTTCAGTAATCTTTTCTACCAGTGCTAGACGTTGGTGGATTTTCAGTTTCTTTGCAGATAAAGAAACTCCCAGGTACTTAAAAGGAATAGATCCCTCTGTGTATTATGTGCGATTGAGCAATAGATATTTAATATGCTTTCTATGGCTCAATCAAATAGTAATCAACGGAGATAGAGTACAGTGGTTCAACCAACTCTTCTAAGGGGAGCGGGACAAGGAACGGGGTCCAGACGCGGAGTGAGGCCGCCAAGGATAGCAACAGTTCAGATGTCGGCGGCTATCACAACATGCGCTCGTATCCATATGCATCTTTACATTTCAAGAGAAGATTGTCAAAGCAGGGGATTGAAAAAGCACCACAAGGGATGGGAACGACGTCCTGACTAAACAAGAATTTCTTCAATAATGACCTGAACACCAGCAATATACATAGAACTCTAAGCTGAAGTAAAATGAAAAGAAAAAAAAATGGTCCCCCAGGGAATTTGAATTTTGAAGTAATTCCCTTTCATCTTTACACTTTTTCGCTTAATCTATAAGAGTAGAACAATAAATCCTAGCCGAAATAAAAATATTAGGTAATTTCTTCCTATTTACCTACGCTTTAGTGAATAGAGTTACCCACTATTTGTGATGGCAGATGGAAATAGGTAGCGAGTAAAATTGTCGAGTTGCCTACCCGAACACCACTATTATAAGAAAAATCAGTAGAACTTGGCATGGACCAAATTTATGTAGGAAGTAAGCAACTTTGAGGTAATGGATCTCTATCCTGCTTGTTGGTGGCAATGAAATACAGGTTAATGTGGTATTTGACAATTTATGATATGGATATATTATTTCTCGGAAGCTACTTCAATCAAATTTTGGAGTAGGAATCTTAAATTTCATCAACTTTCAACTTTAATCATACATCGAAGACTGGAGTGAAAAAAATTGAATGCTTCATTTGGATATCTAAAACTAGAGTTGCGCTTGAAATCCGGGAGATGGTATCGCTCACCATTATGCGGTCCTAAATAACCCATCGTTGTTGGATAGCCTAAATCAACTAAATAATATTTGCCTACACCAAGTAAAAAAGAATTAATTATGATGAATAAAAATAAAATCTACATATTAAACTAACACAAGGCATAGTATTAGTATTGTTTACCTGATGGAGGATGAGGATAGTTAAGGTTTTACCTTCTCAGTGCTTAATCAAATATTCTAGCATCATATGTAGTACCTTCCCACACAGGCCATACAAATGTCAAGCACATGTCCCAATCACATACAACCATTATATTTTGTGAAGTGAAGCTTTTTCTACCAATATATTTGATTTGTTCCTTAGAGCGAATAATAGAAGGCATGTGTGTGCCATCTATAGCTCCAATGCAAAAAATATGACCAATACCTATCATCTTCTTTATTTTAGGATTAATGTCAGAAAAGGTTGGATCTTTTGACTTTGTAACGACCCGGCCGGTCGTTTCGATCCCTAGCACGTCGTTCAGTAGTCTAAGGCCATGAGCAGCTTCATTTCAGGTATTGTGACTTGTGCGCATGGTTGGAATTTAAATTCAGGAAGATCGGAGTTAAATTTAAATGAAAATTCTCATTTGAGCAGCTTAAAGTTGAAAGAATGAACTAGGATTGTATCTTTGAGTAAACGGCCTCGGAATCGGGATCTGAAGGTTTCAGCAGGTTTGTATGATGATATCGAACTTGGACGTATACCCGGATTGAGTTTTGGATAGCCCGAGAGTGTTTTGACGCATATTGTGGAAGTTAGCATTTTAGAAGGAATTTATTAAGTTTGGCTTGAAGTGTATTTCAGTGTTATCTATGTCCGTTTGGGATTCCGAGTCTAGGAATAGCTCTGTATGGTGATTCTGGAGTTGGGAGAGCGATCAGAAGTGAATTCGGAGGTCCGTAGGTCATTTTGAAGCTATTTGGCCAAAGATAGAAATTTGAAGGTTTTGGGAAGTTGACCGGAGGTTGACTTTTTCGATATCAGGGTCGGAATCTAATTCTGAAAGTTGGAGTGGGCCCGCAATGTCAAATATGACTTGTGTGCAAAATTTGAGGTCAATCAGACATGATTTGATAGGTTTAAACATCGGAAGTAGAAGTTGGAAAGTTCAAAGTTTATAAAGCTTGGACTGGAGGTCGATTGATGATTTTAGCGTTGTTTTATGTGATTTGAGGCCTCGAGCAAGTCCGTAATGTGTTTTGAGATTGGTTGGTGTGATTGGTTGGGGTCCCGGGGGTCTCGGGTGGATTCGGGTGGCTAACGGATCAAATTTAGAAGTTGAAGAATAGTTGAAGGGATCTGGTTGCTGGTATTTCCGCTGAAGTCGCAGAAGTGGTTGAGCGTGAGGGTAGTCAAGACCGCAGAAGCGGCCCTTGATCCGCTGATGCGGAACCGCAAAAGCGGAAAGGGAGACGCAGAAGCGGAATTGACCAAGGGCGTGTGGACCGCAAATGCGATCAAGGTTGCACAGAAGCGGGACCGCATCTGCGAAAGGCTGATCGCAGAAGCGAAATGGGGAGGTCCAGTGGAAGCCGCAGAAGCGGCTATTGATCTGCAAAAGCGGGACCACGGAAGTGGGATTTTCTCCGCAGAAGCGGAAGTAGCCTGGAGGTAGAAGGTTGTTTTAAAAGTCGGATTTTGGCCATTTCTCTCACATTTTTCATGACTTGGGCGATTCTTGGAGGATTCAAGAGAGGAGTTTATTCATCAATGATAAGGTAAGTTAATTCTACCTATTATGAGTTAAATATATTGATTATGTATGGATTTTAGCATTTAAATGGGTAGAAAATTGAGGGTTAGAGGAAGACCTAGAAAATTAGTGTTCTTGAATTTTGACCACGATTTTGAGTATGGAATTAAGAGAAAATTATATATTTGAGTTTGTGAGTTCATGGGTAAACTTTATCTTCGAGAAATTTCGGAATCCGGGCACGTAGGCCCGAGGGCATTTTTGTCAACTTTTCGTTCGGGGTTAGGAATTGTTATAAATTGGGTTGTAAAGTATAATTTAGCATGTATTAATGGATTTATATGATCATTGGCTAGTTTTGGAGTATTGTGCGTTGTTGTAAGTCTTAGGAAGAATGTAGAAATGCCGGTTATGAGTCTTCGGAGCAAGGTGAGTCTCCTTTCTAATCTTGTGAGGGGGAATTTATCCCATAGGTGAGTTAAACTGGTTAAGTGCTCCTATTTGTGGGGGCTACGTACGCACGAGGTGACGAGAGTCCGTGCGTAGCTACTATTATGCTATTGTCCGGGTAGTCTATGACCCAAAAGCATGTTATATTTGAATTAATTATGAACCCATTGATGGTTTGAATTGCTTAGATAACATTAAATTAATAAATGGATTTCTAAAAAGACTTAAGCTTCGTTTTCTCAAATTATTAAAGAGAATTGGCCTTTCTTGGATAATTGCTCCATGTTGACTTCTTGACTGATTGTCTCTCTGTGTGTGTTTATTTTGGAACGGGCCGAACGCCTCGGCAGATTAATAGATGCATCTATAGGTGTGTCGTCGACCCTCGGCAAGTGCACATTTATTTCTGTTGGATCGGGCCGTCGCCTCGGTGTGATTTGCGCATGCTTGTGTTGCTGCCTGAACTTAATTAAGTTATTATTTCCCTTTTGTGGCTGAAAAATATTTGGATTATATTTAAAGAGAAATTCTAAAAAATTTTCTATGAAAGAATTACGTGTTTACTTGTTTCCTTTATTTGGATTAGAATCATGTTTATAAAATAAATCCACTGTTTAATATATACATATTAAGCATGAATCATTATTGGACCATTAGAGAGCGTCAAAGTTGACCATTTCGTCTCTACCTCTTCGGGATTAGGCGGGATACTCACTGAGTACACGTTGATTACGTACTCATACTACACTTCTGTGCATTTTTGTTGCACAGGTATATATATACCTCTAGCAGCCTACTGGGCGTAGTAGCATGGATGACTCTGAGACTAGGTGAGCTGCATTGTTCGAGACGACCCGCAGCTAGTGTAGTTCCCTCCAGTATTTTCTTATTATTATTTCCCTGTCCACTGTATCTCAGACATATGTTGTATTTTATTTTTCCAAATCGATAGTTGCTTATGCACTTGTGACACCGGGTTTCTAGGATGGTTTGAAGTATTGTATTAATTGTTCAACATTTAAATTTGATTTGAAACTATATACTTTAAAATTTCTTAATAATGACGGAAAAATTCTGGATTTCAAAAGCGTTAAAATGAGATTTAATTAAGTATTTGAGTTGGCTGACGGCGGTATCCGGCGCCACCTCGACCCTTAGTGGATTTTGGGTCGTGACAGGCTTAATAATATCCATAGCCAATTTTAAACATGCTATCAAAACATGATGAAAATGTCTGCTAACAGTCTCACCAGTAAGTTGAAATCATTCGATTTCCTATACCATGTCCTACCACCAGTAAAAACATAGCAACCATCTCGTCTATGGTCATTTTTTTTGTTACTTTCAAATCATATTGTTCATTTAGTGTGTTGCATAAGTCAAGAAATATATTTATTTTTCCATCCTAAACATCTCATAACATCTCTTATCATTCCCTTCAAGTATCTCCTTGATGAAATAAAATCATCTATGAGGAGAAGTATTGTATGGAGTTTTTAGATAAAATTTTAAATAATATTCCAATGCGAGAGCTACACTGAAAATTACCAAATCAAGAACATCATCATCGTCATCTACTTAATTTATAAGAACTTCGGCAACATGCTCATCATTATTTATGGTGAATAACATATATGTAAGAAAAAGAATAAAAATAAAATTACTTGAATAACAATCTATATACTTATTATTAAACAAAATTCAAAAATCACCTAAGTACAACGACATAAAATTCTAATATTTCAAAATAAATATTAGTAACTTGAATAAAAGTCAAATATAGATTCCAATAATCATAAAGCATGACTAAAACAACATTTTTAGCAAATTTAAAGTTTCAATAACTAGAAACAATAAAATGCAGATACTAACAGGTAATATCATTAAATTTATTCTTTTTGAAGCTTAGACATCTTTTCCAACCACTGCAAATGTAACTCTAGATCTTCTTGTGCTAAATATATTTCTCTTATTGGTTGCTTGACTGGTAGCACACTTGCTTTCCATCATAAATCGCTACCAACAATCATACCGGGTAAATTACGAACAATATCCATTACATACTTAATACTAAGGAGAAGAAGTCTATTTATAGTAATAGATAGGACTTCTCATTTTGCATAAAGTATTCAAGGAGATGAATCTATTAAAGTTATTGGGAGAATTCTAGGAGATTTATTAATTTAGAGAAATAAAAAAACAAGATTAGTCAAAGAAAACATCAAAAACAAGAAAAGTCAAAAAAGAATTTGAAAATTTACAAGATGATTCATGTATTTGATATCTTTAATTTTTAAAATAATGGTAAAAATTAAAACATAAAAAAACTATTCAAGAAGAAGCAAAAACCAATGAAAAGACACAAAATGAATTTGAAAGATAATATATATATATATATATATATATATATATATATATATATATATATATATATATGCGAAATACATAAACAACCCCTTCAAGTTATCCTCAACGGTTATATGGACACCTCAATTGACCTATTTACCATTTAGACACTTTAAATGACTATTAAGTGTATCAAGTAAACATTCGAGTGGAGCAAACTATAAGCGTGAGTTACACTTGCCAAGTGATGTGTCAATAAACCAATTAAAGAATGACAAGTGTAATTTATAATTAAAATATTTGACACAGGTAATTAATAAGAAAATAATATCTTTTTCTTTATTTCCAACTACACCATCCCCCCTCCCCCCGTCCAAACCGCCCAACCTATTCTTCTTCCTTACTCCCCAAAGAACCCTAATCACACAAACAAGCAGCCGCCGCCCGCCCTCTCAGATCTGCCGGAAATCCGCCGGCGAACACCCAACAACCAGAAACCCTTCAACATCTTCAGCTAAAACCCTTTAACCAAATATACAACCGACGAGCCCCGCTTTTGAACGACCAAGAACTAAAAAAATCTCGTCTTAATTTTTGATTATCCTAAGATGTTGTGGACAATGTTGATAATCTAATATGGAAATCGCGATCTAAAGGTATTGAGCTTGTACTCTCTCCCAGTTCTGCTCCAACCACTGCTTCGCGTCCTCCTCCCCAAAATTTTCACTCCTGAGTGTATGAAGAAAAAAGTTGGAAAAATATCAATTGACATTGCAAAGACACATGTGGGTTCAACAAAAATTTGAGTAAGTATCCTTTGAGAAATCCTAAAAGATGATCCATTACATGTAAACTTCTCCAAACTCTTTGAAAAAGGAGTAGCAGAAATGACTTATGTCGTTTACTTTAGAACCCAAAACAGAGCACATAAAAAAGAATTATCAATTAAATCAAAGCGTAATTGAAGGATTTAAAAAAGAGACCTTATTGAGCAAAAGAGCAACAAAAATTTCACCATAATTAATTATTATGGTGAAATTTAATTTATTCAATTAATTATTATGGTAATGCTTGTGATTGATTGTATAAGCAATTGTGACAGTATATATTGGACGAAATTGTGTGCTTATTTTATGTTTTTTTCATTTGCTGTAATTTGGAAGAAACTTTTTAGTTCTTATTTTTCATCAATGGTGAAACTTGAAGAAGAAAGAAGTATGAAGATGAAGTTAAGTAGGTCATTAAAATAAGGTTAATTTAAAAAGAAAAAAGAGAAAAACATAGTTTTGAGGGTTTCACGCGCCCAGACGTGAATAAAAAGCACATACTTTGCCATGTCATCGTAAGGGGTTCATGAGACACATTTTAGCCGAGAAGAGGTGTCTCTTTGGTCATTAGTATAATTGAGGTGTCCATCT
>MU726332.1:5191-16759 GCA_026770625.1 Nicotiana glauca | reverse complement strand
ATATATATATATATATATATATATATATATATATATATATATATATATATATATATATATAAAGAAAAGTTCAACATAAAATCGTTGTAGTACTTTCAACGGTTATAAAGAAACACTTCATAATTTCAAAAGAATTTACTCTCTTACAATGGGTGTCAATTAAAATTGTTCACCATTTATTGTATTAGGACTACTATTTTCTGAATTTAATTTTTCCTAAAGCTCTGATAGTATGCGTTAGAACGAAAAGAGGTAGAAATCTCTTGGAGATAAAGGGTTTTGAAACGAAAGTTATTAGGATCGAAAGTACAAAAATAAAATAAATTTGGAGATCAATTTAAATAATACCACTTATACATAAGAAAATAATTTGCTTTATTTATTCATTTTTTAGTACGCGATATTAGTAAATTTCTCATCTTTACCATTCAAACTGAAGATGGCTCGATATTTTTATTACCTCACACTATTACTGCATTAAAGTAGGGGCAACATTATATATATATTATATGGAAAGAAAATGTAAAGGATAATTTGGAAAATATAAATTTATGGTGAGGATAGTTTTGTCTTGAATAAATTAATTTTCTGCTTCTGCCTATTGGAAGAAGCTAGAATTTTCTATTTCTTCCCAAAAGCAGAAAAATTGCTTCTGTTGTTGGTCAAAAGTATTTTTTATTTTGGCCAAATACATTAAATTTTACAAAAAGTACTTTTTTGACAAAAAAATAAATACTTTTGGCCTCCGAAAAGCTTGACCAAACAGGCTCTAATTCTGACGTTTGGTTGCGTTGAAATGTAGTTAAGAAACAATAATAGTAAAATACGGTGGAGAAATCATAAACATATTTCGCTAAGGCTATTCAATATTAATATATATGTATAAATTAATTCTTAACCTATAAATATAGGAGTTCAACTGACTACTCTTCCCTCTATGTGACTATGCCACCGATAGAATATAGGGATGATACATAGGTATCGTGTGTCGTGATAAATTTGAGTGATAAATGTTGGTTTTGAAGAATTATTATAAAGTAAGATTTAACTTTAAAGAAAAAATAATTTCTGCGTTTTGCGTCTATCGATGTGTTAGTTACTATTATCCTTTTTTTTTGTTTTCTATCCGGTGTCTAGTACTCGCATTGAAACCCGATTATATCCGGATTCGCGCCGTTAGGACCCCTTTCGGAGGGAAGCGCTCCTTACCAAGGATTTTTTCATATCCAGGGCTCGAACCCAAGACCTCTGGTCAAGGAAAGAGCAGTCCCGTCCACTACACCACATGCTTCGATGGTAGTTATTGTTATCCATAACCTATGGTGTATTATTATTTTAGGGAAATTAATTACAGATACTATATATGTTATCAGTGAGGTTTAAGTGTGTGTGTGCGGCCTTCCTCTCTATCTCTGTTTTCTTTTTTTCAGTCTTTTTGGAAAGTCACCTAGGAATTGGATTTGAATGTAAATGAATGTAATTATGCAATTTGACATATTTGTTTGGTCAAGTAATTTGGTCAGCATTGGGTATAATTGGGGGAAAATTTCACATTAGAACAACTGGGCTCCCTACTTTTCAATTTTATAGCCTACATTTCAATTTACAACCAACTAGCCCAAAAATAATAGGCTAAGATTCAATATCCAACTCCAATGGATTCTCAAAATTACTATTTAATTTTTAAAAAAGATTACTCAAGCTTTTAAGTTATTTTTCGAATCAGTAACTATGACTCAAATATTAGTTCAACAAACCAAATTCATTTGGGTGGTGAAAATTAAATTTTTAACAAGCTTAAATATGTGGGTTTAAATTTCGAATTTGATTTTGTGAGAAATTTGGAGTGGGTATTACTTAGACTTGTTAGAAATAGTATAAGGAGGTTGTATATAAAATTTGAAGTCATTTAATGGAGACTTGAACTAGTTTTAAACAAAATTTGCAACTGAAAATCGTGGAAGAAGTTTGTCTACAGAGACGCTTGTATAAAAGTGTGTAATAGTGTATAAGGTGTGTTTCTACGCTCATATACGTTATTATACAAAATTATACATATTTATACAAAAAACTGATTTCGTCTTCTTCCTAACGGTTTTTTAAAATTTAACTCAAATCTATTCCAAATCATGTCAAATTTAATTTTTGAACTCCTTATGATATTCTCAATCCATTGGAATAACACCCAATCCAAATAGCTAACAAATTAAAAAATACCCATTTTCGAAATTAAAGCTTGGAATGGTCTTCGATGGTGGACTTCTACTATTCAATTTTCTTACATTGCAATCAAGTGACACAAGAGTAGAAGCAGAAAATACACGGTCCCATGAATCATATGTAGAAGATGTGAGAAGAAGAGAGAGTGAAAGCAATGGTTGCGAGAACACAAATTTAACTCCATAGATGTTAGAAGCAATGGTTGTAAGAACACATATTTTGAATTTGCTAGTGCTTTCAAAATATGTACAATATGGGCTAGGTCGGGTAAAACTTAAAAATACGGACCATTTTTTGTTATGGTATGAAGTCATGTGTATTTTCTTGTAATTATGGAGGGGTGTAATTACACTCTCCAATTCTCAAAGGGGAGACGAGAATTGGTGGTAATTACACTGTATAATTACAAGGTTGCCTTTTAGTTTCTTTCCTTTGTTTTATTTTAATTTATTTTCCTTATAATTTTATTTCTATTTTTATAATTTTATTTTTACTTTTTAATTCCTTTTAAAAATTTTAAAATATATTTTTCTTTTTACATTATCATTTATTACTCTACTTTTAGTTCTTGTGATTCCATGTAGTTGCTTATATTTTATTTTTATTTATTTTATTATTCTATTTTTTTAAATTACACCTCCTAATATTAGAAATAATGAGTCATTAGCAAACTTGGCATATAATGAGTGATGCAATTAAAGTGAAATTTCCTTGTTGAACGTGATTATAAACTTATTATGTTTCCGAATCTTAAGTTGTAGTGGAACTTACTATTATTATGTTGGAATTTGACATATGTTAAACTATTTTTTTTTTGAATTTTGAAATTGTGTTATATTCATGGTTCCAATTTACTTATTCTAGTAGAATTGGCTCACATTGCATGTTATTCATTTTTTAGTTAGAATTGATAGATTAGTTTTATCAAACATTTGAATAATGTTATGACATTATATTTATAAATATTAACTTATTTCATCAAACATGAATTCTATGATGTTCTTACAAAACATATATTTTTAGTTTTGTTAAATATCTAAACTAAACATTATTAATTTGGAATATATATAAAAACTATTTTTACAATATTAGTTATAAATATAATTTTATTAATTAATGTATATTCACGAAAATTATACATCTTAAATACCAAATATAAATATCATTTATACTTATAAAAATTTATAGGCATATATTTATTATATTAACTTTTAAGTTTTGATAATTAATTCGTTTAAAATTTAATCTAATCGTGTAATTACACTTGTGCAATCAAATATTAAACTTGTAATTACACTATAACAAATAAATAGGTCATTGATTATAGAAGAAATTACACTCTATGTCACTTGGCCCACTATCCTAACAAAATACGGCCCATATTTTCCCTTCTTACCCGGTATGACCCAGTTCTATACTGTTGAAATTTTTTTTTCACTAATTAGCCCCCGCCGCCCCCACTCTTTTTCAGACTTTCTCCCCACCCCACTTTCTCTTTCATTTTCAATCTCTTGCTCTTTCTCTGTCTCTTTCTCTCTCTCTGGCAAAATAGTCAAATTCTTTTTCAGATTTTCTTGCTCCGTTCCCAAACTGGAGTTAGCAGCCAGTGGTTTGGGATGTTTTTCAGCTTCACTTGAGTCCAACCAACTGAGAGGATTGCGATTATAGACGGGCCAGTTGGGGATGGTGACAAGGGCAGTAAAGACAACACCACCAGCATATGTTAACAACATAGTCTGAAACGATCCCAACGCATAACCTTTCTTCTTCTTATTCTCACTTTAAATAATTTCTGAAGGGAGGAAGAATGATGTATATGTTGTATATACATATATATACTTTGTATAATCATGTATAACCATGTATATTTGTGGGTATTCTCATAGTTATACAGAATTATACATGATTATACACAAGTATACAAGATTATACATAATTATACATGATTATATTTGTGTGTATAACAATGTATATAAGGTGTTTAATAATGTAAATTTTTATTTTTTCCAGTGAAATAAGAATTTCCCTTGCAAAACTTTAAATTTTGCAAAAAAAATATAAAAATAAAATTATAGACTCTAAGGATGAATATATTTTTATTTTTTACTTCAACTTCCTGATATTGTTTACTATACAGAGGGAAGTAAAAAATAAATAAGAATAAAAATGGAAAAAGGATAAAGATAAAAATGAAAGAAAAAAGCTAAATCTGATTTAGGCATAATTTTGGGTGTAGTTGATAATGTTGTGGGTTAGGTGCTGAAATTATTTGTGGGCTACTGCATGAAAACTGTATTTGTGGGTTAGACGGCTGAAAAGTGCTTTCCCCAAGTGTACTTATGTGAAATTATCCCTTGATTATATAACTATATAATTACTAGGTTGTACAATTACTACTAAGTAATCACACCAATTTCAATTACCTGGTGGCTTTTCAAACATACCCTTAATAACTTTGTGGAACAATAACTACGTGATATGTTTCTCATTTGCTTACAAAGGTCGTTTCCTTTAATTTAACAAATTGAACAAATTTTAAAATGCTACACTTAAAGTCAAACACTCATATTATCTCCCTTATTAGAATTCTTATACACTTTAAAAGAACAAACTAACAAGAGTGCATGTGAGCTCAAATGGATGAAGCTCCCATGGAGTCTACTAGAGCATTCTGAGAGAAGAGAGAAAGAAGAGAGTGGAGGAGCCAAGATATTTATTCCTGAAAATGTAAACTCCTACTTTATTTCACTAATTGTACAAGAATATATACATGTTGACTAAACTAATTGCTCATTAACTAATTTTACTAGGCTAACCACGAAGCTAACTACTAACTACTTACACAATACAATAATGAATTGATCTATCAATAATACTAACTATACTCAATACCCCCCCCCCCAGGTTGGAAATGAGGTCCTCACAGTCAACTTGCCTAGGACAGCTGAGTGTTGCCTTTGTGAGGATATCAGCCAACTGATTGTGAGTGGATACATGATGAAGAGAGATTAGGCCTTCTTGTAGTTTGTTCCTAACAAAATATCAATCAACTTCAATGTGCTTGGTCCTTTCATGAAACAGTGGATTATGATCAATGTGTATAGCAGATTTACTATCACAAAACACCTAGATAGGACTTGACTGGACAACAGTAAGTTCTGCAAATAACCTACTCAACCAGATCAATTCCCCAACTACTTTCCTGAGAGATCTATATTCTGCTTCAGCTGAGGATAAAGAAATAGTCTCCTACTTCTTGGACTTCCAACTAATAGGGATATCTCTCACCAAAATAATGTACCTAGTGACAGACCTCCTAGAGTCTGGGCACGCTGACCAATCTGAGTCACAAAAGGCCTTGATTGAGCAGTCAGGATTATTGGAGAAGAAAACACCTAGAGTAGGATCCTTCTTAAGGTATCTGAGAAGATAAAATGCTGCTGTCAAGTGGGTGTCTCTTGGAGCTTGCATAAACTAACTTAGGAGCTGCACACTATAAGCTATATCCAACCTAGTATTGGTGAGAAAATTGAGCTTTCCCACTAACTTCCTGTAGTATGTAGGGTTTGGTAAGAGATTGCCTTCTTGTGCTTTCAACTTTATGGTAGGGTCAAGTGGTGAAGAAACACTACTGTAGTCAAAACACTGATATTATTTCAACAAGTCCAAGGCAAACTTTCTTTGAGAAATAAGAATGCCATCTGGTTTATACAAGACTTCTAGTCCAAAAAAATATTAAAGCCTACATAAATCCTTTATTTTGAACATTTGATCCAGGAAAGCTTTCAAACTTGCAATCTCTAATGAATCAGTTCCAGTAATTATAACATCATCAACATAGATAGCCACAAAAATAACGGAGGAAGGAGTTTTCTTGCAGAAGAGTGAGTGATCATTTTCAGAATGTTGGTACCCTTTTGAGGACAATGCTTCAGTTAATTTGGCATACCACTGTCCGTCGGCCTGCTTGAGTCCATAAAGTGACTTGTTCAGTCTGCTCACCACTCTACTTGAACTGCAATGATCTACTGTAAGGCCAGGAGGGGCCTCCATATAGACTTCCCCATGTAAGTCCCTACGGAGAAAGGCATTGTTCACATCTAATTGGAATATGTCCCATCCCTTCTTAACATCTACTGTAACTAGGACTCTAACAGTTGTTATTTTCACAACAGGGGAGAAAGTTTCTGTATAGTCAATCCCAACCTGCTGAGTGTAACCCTTTACTACCAACCTATCTTTGAACCTTTCAATGCTCCCATCAGCCCTATATTTAATTTTATATACGCACTTGCAACCTATTGCTTGTTTGCCAGCTGGCAAGGGGACCAAATCCAAGTATGGTTGGCATGAAGTGCCTCAAATTCCTGTGTTATGGCTGCCTGCCAAGCAGTATTGAGAGCTCCCTCTTAATATGAAGATGGCTCACTATCACGGCAAACATTTAGCATTAAGTGCTGACTTTCAGTAGATAGAACATCACGAGTAATATGATGATAATTGGAAAATAGGGCTTTTAGTGAAGGGGAAAAATGTTGTATGACAATGGAAAGTTGAGCAGAACTATTGGGTAATTGGTAAACATAGTCTCTTAAGTAGGCAGGAGTTTGATGACTTCTGCTGGATTTTCTTAAAAATGGTGCTTCTGACTGGGCATGTGTAGGTGAAGACTGCAAGTTGTTATCATTTGTAGATGGAAGTTCAGTGTTGTTTGGAGAAGGTGTATAATTAATAAGTGTCTCAGAGTGGTCTTCTATCTCTGGAGATGTGTCACGACTCGAATTTTCCATCATCGGGAGTCATGATGGCGCCTACTGTTGGAGCTAGGCAAGCCAAACATTTAACCCTTTGAATAACAACACAACAGTAATAACAATAATAAACCTTTAAATGAAAGCGGAAGTCTTTTATAACATAAGTAAATGAAAACCCAAAATACGGAAGTTAAATATTTCACTACTCAAGGACTGGAGTCGCTATCTTACGGACTACTAATGAGTGCTACAAAGAAGTCCGAACAGAAAAATACATCATGTCTGTCTCGGTACAATGAAAACAAATAGAAAATATGGAAAGGGACTCCGGCCTGCGAACGCCAGTTAGGCTATCTCGTAGTCCCTGGACTGAAGTTAGCTCCCACTCAACGTGCTACTGCTCTGATCCAAAAGCTGCTCCGATACCGTGATCTGTGCAAAAAAGCACAGAAGTGTAGCATCAGCACAACCGACCCAATGTGCTGGTAAGTGCCTGGCCTAATCCCGGCGAAGTAGTGACGAGGCTAGACAGGACTACCAATCAACCTGTACAGTTCTATATATATATATGTGCAATAAAAGAAAAGAATACCAAAAACTAAACAGTTAAAAGGGAGGGAAACATGCTATGGGGGAGTACAATCCGGATATAAAAGTCATCAACTTAAATAAGAAACAGGGCACAACAATAATTAACAGAGACAAGAAATCCAACAGTTGCACGGCATCAACCTTCGTGCTTTTACTCTCATCCTCACCCAAAGCAATCAAATAAAAATGCACGGCATCACCCTTCATGCTTTCCTCACATAACCCTCATTTCATGGCACGGAATGATCCTTCGTGCAAATATAATCAACAATGGCACAGAATGACCATTCGTGCATAATATAAGAAACAATAGCACGGAATGTCCCTTCGTGTGAATATAATCAAACAATGGCACGGAATGACCCTTCGTGCATAATATAATCAACAATAGCATGGAATGGCCCTTCGTGTATTATATAATCAACAATAGCACGGAATGTCTCTTTGTGCGAATATAATCAAACAATGGCACGAAATGCGAGGGAAATAAATAATGACAAGAAATGTCCCGGAAAGGGAAGAACACAATTAAACATCCAAATCCCCGCAAGGGAGCAATATCAACAACTTACGCATCCCGACAAGGGAGATAATCACATCTTTTTCCAATTCTTTCATTTCTTACTCGATAGTATTTTATTGTTTAAGCCAACGCTCCAAAAAATTCACAATTCATAATTAATCCTCAAACTTCTCACATTATGTAAAAAATCATTAATTAGCTTGGAAGAGTCCCAAAGTATACCAAAACAAGTACCAACAAAGACCCATGGTCATGCTAGACACCGGTGTATAGATACTCCTCACTATGCCTATACACCGTACTCGATTATTTAGCAAATAACAATTAATAATACTCTAATTCTATTCCCTCAAGCCAAAGTTAGATCAAACACTTACCTCAAATGCTCCAAAAATCCACTCAAGCCCCTAGTATAGCTTTACCCCTCGAATTCACCACAAAACCGCTCGAATCTAGTCACAAATTACTTGAATGTATCAACAAATGCTAATTGAATCAAGTTGAATGCATGAAAATCAATTTCCCAAAGTTTTACTCAAAAATTCCCAAAATGCCCCCAGGCCCACGTGGTCAAAACTCGAGGTTCGAACCAAAACCCGGTTACACCATTCCCCCATGAAATCAAGTATATAATTTATTTTGGAATCGAATCCCAAATTGAGGTCCAAAACCCCCAATTCTAGAAACCCTAGGCTCTACCCTAAATTCCCAAATTTCCCCATTAAAATCTTAGTTTTGAAGTTGAAGTTATGTTTAGAAATATTAAAGAGTGAAGAAAATAAGTTAGAAGTCACTTACCAATCGTTTTGAAGAAAGAGGATCGTTTGGAAAATTGCCTCTTATGTTTTGGGTTTTAAAAAAGTGAAAAATGACTGAAAATCCCGATTTTATATACTTTTCTGAAGGCTGGGGCGGACCGCACAAAAATGCACCGCGGCCGCGCCGAGGAAGGGAAGAAAAAGGACTTCTCTGAACCTGTCCAGCGCGGACCGCACGGATTTGGTGCGCGGCCGCGCTGGTGGAATGACCCTGAAGACCCCTCTATGAATCTTCCAGTGCGAACCGCGCTGATATGGCACACGGCCGCACTGGTCGAACTGGAATCCACTGGCCCTCTGAATCCTAGCCACGCAGACCGTGCAGAAATGCACCGCGGCCGCTCCAGCGCGGACCATGCGGATTTGACCGGGGCCGCGCTGGGGGCCTGCCACTCCTGATCCTGCAATTTCTGAATATTTCTAAGCCTAAGACCTCCCGGGATCCACTCAAAACTCACCCGAGCCCTCGGGGCTCTAAACCGAACATGCATATAATCTCAAAAACATACTACGGACTCATCCGAGTGATCAAATCGCCCAAATAACATCATAATTCATCTATTTGGGTCTCAATACCCATGATTTCTTTCCAATTTCCATGAAACATCAAGTTTATGATTTCTAGCTCAAAACACGTCAAATGACGTCCAAATTTCACTAAACTTCACCGCTAGCGCTTAAACAATATATAAAACTTGTACCGGGCGTCAGAATACCAAAATACGAGCCCGATACCCTAGTCTGTTAATCAATTTTCATTTCCATTTTTCTTAGCAGTTTCAGAAAAATAATTTAACAGAAAAATCCTTTTTACTCGGGTTCTAGACCTCGGATTTCGACTCCGGACACATGCCCGAGTCCCATATGTTTCTACGGACCCTCCGGGACCGTCAAATCATGGGTCCGGGTCCGTTTACCAAAAATATTGACTGAAGTCAACTTTGACCATATTAATATCAAAATTCTTCAAATTTGTTTCCACAGATTTCACATATTTCAACGTAAAAGCTTTCCGGCTACGTGCCCGGACTGCGCACGCAAATCAAGGCAAGTAAAAGTGAGGTTTTCAAGGCCTCGAAAGCACGGAACGGATGAGGAAACTGGTGATGACCCTTTGGGCCGTCACAAGATGTGACACTAATAGGACTTTGTCTCAAATTCATAGAGAGGACTTGACTACTATCTTATGCATAGTTAGGAAAAGAGACTATTCTAAGAAAAACAGGAAAGGAAGTGTTTTCAGAACTTAAGGAGAATGGAAAAACATTTTCATGGAAGATTACATCTCTAGAGATGTGAATTCTCTTGGTGGCTAGGCTTAGTACCTTGTAACCTCTTGTCCCAAATGGATATCCTACAAAGATGTGAGGAGTAGTTCTTGGTTCAAATTTGTCTTTGTGTATTTTGGGTAAAGTGGGATAGCATAAGCATCCAAAGATTCTCAAGTGAGAGTAATGAGGTTTCTTTTGATACAATAACTCAAAGGGGAATTTGTTGTTAAGGTAAGTGGTTGGCAGCCTATTTATCAAATAAGTGGCTATTAGGATGCATTCTCCCCAATATTTATATGGGAGTTTAGACTGGAACATGATAGCCCTGGAACATGAGAGCCCTAAAGTTCATCATTATTCTTAATTTCTATTGACATAACCTTGCGCAATCATCAGCCGCAAATTCTCGGAATTCTCATGTAAATCCCCATTTCTCATATTCTGAATCATCATCCGCCTCCGCACCAACAATCACTGACATTCTCGATATCTTACCGTAGAAACCCCATTGGATTCTCCAAATCATTAACACCATTCACACAACAATTCCCCTTGCTGCATATCCAGTAGAACTCTTCGCAGGAGCCTCGCCAACCACGCGACTGCTACCCTGCTCACCGGAATACCCCACCTGTCGAAATCACTCCCCGACACCTTCCAACGCTGCTGCATGGGGTA
The DNA here is from genome assembly GCA_026770625.1 of Nicotiana glauca. Classification (NCBI taxonomy): domain Eukaryota; kingdom Viridiplantae; phylum Streptophyta; class Magnoliopsida; order Solanales; family Solanaceae; genus Nicotiana; species Nicotiana glauca. Next base: position 5,904 of record MU726332.1, on the reverse strand, counting down.
CCATTACTACGACATCAATAACCCATCCTGAGTTCGAGCTTACTCTCCAGCTATACGAGTCCATTCATCCTTCGTGGACATCCATTAAATGTGCGACAACATCCTTTCGCTTCACAGTCGTGCTACGCCTTTCTTCACTTCAAGCAGCTCATTTTTGCCATACCCAATCTCTTGCCGCATAATAACATTATGCTTCGAGTTATTCTACCGACTTCCATTTCCCGTCGCTGAAATCCCCACTTTAAATTAGATCTGAAAGAATTGATAACCAAGCACCGATATTCCCAAGTCGTTCCAGACTCCCTTAAGGTGCATAGTTTCCTCATTACCAAGCCCTTACACAGCTCCGCTGCTCTCCCACTTTGAGCAAACTCACTTCTTCAATCAATTGCTCGGCCTGCGCTTCCTTAGCCTGACCCTTTAGAAGTTTAAAACTTCGTTGGACACTTTCCATATGTCTTTTTCATCTCTTGCTGCTCAGTTGTTGCCTTAATAAAATTCATCTTTATAGAGCTTGAATCCACAATTTGCTATTAATCCCAAACCTCTCCGAAGTTTGTCTTTATCAATTCACAGCATTTGCAGTTCTGATTCAGTCCGGAACCACCATATCCCGTGGTATCTGATAGTTTCATTTCCAATGCCATTTCACCATATCTTGCCTCAAGGGCTGATCATAGAAGATCATAACACCGATAAACTTAATAAGTCCA
>MU726327.1:7007-17954 GCA_026770625.1 Nicotiana glauca | reverse complement strand
AATACTACATTTTGTTACGCAATTTTCTAGTCTTGATTATTTATTTTCTCGACGCGAAAATTTGTTGTTACAGTAACATTATTCAATTATTTCACAAAACTAATCTATCAATTTTACCTAAAAAATAAACAATATGTAATGTGAGCCAATACTACTAAAACAAGTAAATTAGAACCATGAATATAACATAATTTTAAAATTAAAAAAAATATAGTTTAACATATGTCGAATTCCAACATAATAATAGTAAGTTCCACTGCAACTTAAGATTAGGAAACATGATAAGTTTATAACCACATTCAACAACGAAATTTTAATTTAATTGCAACACTCATTATATGCCAAGTTTGTCAATGTCTCATAATTTTTAATATTAGGAGGTGTAGTTTCAAAAATAAAAAAATAGAAAAAATAAAATATAATCAATTACATGGAATCAAAAGAAGTAAAAATAGAGAAATAAAAGATAAATAATGTACAAATAAAAATATATTTTAAAATTACAAAAGAAATTAAAAAGTAAAAATAAAATTTAAAATTTAAAATAGTAGAAATAAAAAGTTATAAAGAAAATAAATTAAAATAAAAACAAAAAGGAAAGAAACTAAAAAATAACCTTGTATTATATAGTGTAATTACCACCAATTCTCACCCCCTTGAGAATTGGAGAGGGTAATTACACCTAATTCCATGGGCCAAACAAACATATCAAACTGTGTAATTATACCCAAATCCATTTTCAAGGTAGCTTTCCAAACAGACTATAATTTTTCTTTCTCTTTTTCAGAATTAAAAAAAAAACGTATTTGTACATAATCTTTGTAAGTTTTTGGAGATCTTTTAGTGGTTTTGACCACTTTTTCAAAATTTTCGAAAATTCTTTTTTTCTCACTCTTAGAATTATAATATTTTTTCAAGTAAAATGCATATACAAATATAATTTCAAATATTATTTTCTAATTTAACTCCAATGGCTAGTATTATTTTCTCCAAAAAAAATAAAAAAAATACAATCTATATGTCCAAACGCCTACTAAGTTAAATTCGAGGGCAAATCTGACCATTTAATTTCCAATTCCCTTAGACCTCCAAACTTTTGGTAATAAAATATCTTCTATCATCTGTCTAAGAAGAAACAAACACACAAAAACAATGGCTTCCCTCTTTGTATGCACTCCTTCTTCTTCTCCTTCTTCTCCTTCAAATCTCTCTGCAATTTTCCCAAATTCCTCATCTTTCAATTCCCACACTCCACCTCTCTTTCCAATTCCAGCTTCTTACTTCAACAGAAAAGCTACACTCAGATTATTTTGCTCCGCAGCAAAGCAACAAACCGGGCCAGTGAAAAAACAACGTACATCTCCAAATAATACCAAAAAGAAAAAGAAAAATGTTTCAAATTTCGAAGGTGAAGTGGATGTTGAAGTTGAAGATAAAGAGGCAGAGCGTTATGTTCCTTTGCCGCTACCTAAACCGCCAGCTGGGTTTGTTTTAGATGAGCAGGGTAGAGTTCTCATGGCTTCCAATAAGCGTATTGCTACAATTGTGAGTTTATTCTTGCTTCTAATATTTTTTGTATAATGTATGCTAAAGCTGCTATAGTGCTATACTTTGGAGTTTAAGTTTCATGCATTGACAGTTATAAAAAAAACTGTGTTTACAAAATTAGGTCATTTAAAACCGAATTTCGTTAACATGGGTCGGTAACTATTACTCTATTTGTTTCAATTTATACAAGGTAGTTTGGCTAACACATAATTAAGAAAAAAAAGTGACATTTGAAGCTTACGGTCTTAAAAGCTTAAAGGTAAAAGATTTGTGGAGTCGTGTGGCTATAAAAGCTTCTTATTGAAGTTAAAATGGAAAGCTTAAGGTTAGATTATTTTAATATATAGAGATGTGTCATTCTTTTTGGAACATACTAATAAGGAAAATGTGTCATATGAATTAAAACGAAGGGAGTCAAAGAGGAAAGCACTTTGAATTTTTTTGATAACCGAAAAATCCCAACTAGTGGAAACGGTTCGAAACTCAGGTGGATGATGGACCTTTCTCCACTTAAATACCAGTCTTTTATCTGTAGCAGCAGCAAGGTTTGAACCCTGTTGTGCGCTTAACCCACACATCACTACGCTCTTACCACTAGACCAAAGCCCTGGGGCTCGAGCAGGTTGAATTGCAATGATACTGTAAGGATTTACATTGTCTATGTACATAACTTAAATATGTTTACTAATGGCCAAAGTACGTGATACGGTATTTAATACAAGAAGGACAATTCTGCCTGTAAATGCCAGCATAGGGTATTCTCTTTCAGTTCTGTTTTCCACATCTGTTTTACTTAAAAAATTTGGGATCTCAGGATTAGCATTCTGCCGTTTTCAAGAAGTGATGCATATTGTATTGCACATCCTTATTTAAAAAAAGGAGAAGTGAAGGTGATGTATTTCACATAATTTAGAAATAAAAAGGAACACATTAGAGCAAACTAAAAATGTGATATTGAACTAGATTTGTCTAAATGAAATGTGATTTCTAGTTGCAGTCTTGTAGAAATCAGCATATTAGGAACTTAGCCAATTTGCAGCTAAACTAAACACTCAAGGCAAACTCCTATTACAGAAACTTGACGGATGTTGACTTATATATTCATTTTTTATCTCACGTACATTGGGAATTTGGGATGTCAAATGCTCACTGGACAATTTTTCCTTTGCCAGAGAACAAAAAGGGAAGAATAACTCTCAACAAGGCAACCTGTCTATGAGCTTAAATTTGAGAATTTTTACCATTGTTATATCAATTCATACTTTCCATAATCGTTCTTTTTCATGTTGCAGAAATTCCTTTCTGCAAGTTGAACTTTTGGATACCTTTTTATTAAAACCTCATAAAGTGGCTAGAAAAACATATTTAATTGATCTGAAATCTTACATTGTCGAAAAAACATATTTAATTGTTCTATTCTCAAAAAAACATATTTAACTGATCTAACAAGATAAGGGCAATTTCTAGATGACAATCAAGTAAAGTCATTGTAGTAGCCTTGGAGTCTTCAATTAAACTGAAAAAGGGATATAATACACCTTGAATCTGGAGAAAACTCAACATGAAATTGCTACAGTACATACCTTTTACACTCAATGTCAATATGAAGAATGCAAGACATTCGGGGAGAAACTGATGAAAGAAAGCAAAAAGATCATCCTCTCTTTTTTCTCTTGCTTCCTTTTGTTTTTTCTTTTGAAGTAAGAAAAGTAAGAGAGTTGGCCAGGTCAATTTCAATTTACCGAAGGTTTAGCAGAGTTCTAGGGATTTGCCCAACTTTAGTGTGCTGGAACATCATGTAGGACAGTATCACATGAAAACAGCTCATCTTTTCTGAGGTCCATGTTCGGTTTCTTATAGGATTTAGTAGCTCCTCACAAAAGGAAGGAGAAAATGTATGTATAGAGAGCTTGGTTTTTAATTTCCTGAAAGTTGAAAGCGACTTTGCAGACACATAACAACATCTCTGTTACCTCTTAATCGGATTTCACGTGTGCAACTACCTAAGTTGACGTTTCATAGGTGCAAAATCATCTCCTCAAATTTGACTTGTATGAGCAACTTGTTCAGTCACTTCTGAATTAGTTCATATACTTGTGTATTTTCTTTTGTATGTTTCGTTCTCCTTTATCTCTGCCAAATTTAGTTATCTAAAGGGCTCAGCAACAGGTTGATTCTACCAACAATTTTCCGCTGGAATGCATCATCAGGAGGGTTTTTAGAAGTTCACGAGAAGATGAATGTTTACTACTCTGCCCTGTTGATATGTAAGTGAAGTTTGTAGTTATCATTTGATATCTTTTCTTTTTCTGGTGGTGCATTAAGTAGATGTATTTGTTTCTGCAGGCCTGTTCAGATTTTAAAGAGCACAAATGTCGAGGGATGGTCTGCTGTATGTCTGAAGTCTGAACTAAACTTGATTTTCTGTTATGTTTGTGGAAACTTGTCAAGAGACTCTTGATTGTCTATCTCATTTCTCTTTCTAAACCAATGATCATTGTTCAAATGGATCTATTAATTTTTCAATTTACCTGCCTCCTTCGGTTTCAGAACTCAGGAATTGCCTGCTTGAGGATCCTATTGAAAAATTTTGGGCTGTCTTGTAATGTTACACGTTGTTGATAGTGTTCATTTGGCCCCCCTTCTCTCACTCTTCCTTTTCTTTTTTGTTCTTTTCACTACTAAGGTGTTGGGATGAGAGCAGATTAATTTGAAACCCTGTGGTTTTCTGTCAGTCATTTGCATTTGGAAAACGCATATTGTAACCAATTAACTTATAAGAAGCAAGGAACACCGGTAGGCCATTGTCAGTGTCCTCTTATTCTTGCATATACCCTTTATTCTCTTGCATAATACTAGTAATTACTAGTATGAATAATGCTTTTCTAAGTAAGTCAGTCACCTTTAATTTTTTCATATTAGGAATTTTGACCTGCTTTTCTCCCTTCATGCACCCACTTGTTAGAAATTATAAAAGAGAAAAGGGAATAAATATTTTTTACATATTATAAATCATCGCAACAAATTATTAATTTATACACCTGTTTTGTAGGTAAGTGATGAAGAAGTGGAAGCTATCCTACCAACTGCAGCCTATGCTCTAGCCAAGATACACATGCATCTTGTGTACAGTGGGTACAATCTCTAGACCTTCGATTTTAAAGTATGGTTGTTCTTTATTTCAATTATCCTCCTCCTTGCATGTATCAAAACTGATTTCATTTTTATATGTTCTGATATTGTCTAGCAATTTTCTATCAGATTCTGTTACACAGCACGTGGAGGATTTTGCTACACGGAGGACGACATATTTGAATTCAGAACAGGCAATGCTCTCGTCTTTATAAAGCTACGTCTTACTGCAGTCAATATTGTTACTACCTCCGATCCATCTTAATGTTGTTTTAGCCTTTTAAATCTGGTCGAAAATAAGTGATTTTCAAAATTGGATCTGATTCATTAGCTTTTCCTTTAGCTATTAGTTTCCTAGTTGGTTAAAAAAACTTAGGTCGTTATATCCTCTTTTGATTTGGTATCACTTTGTAACAAGGCTTTATAGTCTAACTTAGGACGAGGATTTATGTTTCTCTTGTTCTTATATAGGACGAAATGCTAGCAATAGCATAATAATATCTTGTCACTTGTGAAGTTTTGCCTTTGACTTTTAAGATCTAGTGAAGAACTTTACAATCTATCTTGGATCAACAATAGTCTGATGGTGTTTCTTGAGATAGTTCATTGGATGTTGTATAGGTGGCAGAATAATCTATTTCAGGACAACTGTGGGGAACTATGGATTTACTTACAGCTGAAATAAGGTCTTCAGGTTTCAAAGGACCATAGTCCAAGGCTTGAGTTCTTTGTGGCCTGTCTTTTTTCTCCCTACTGATTTGGGCGTTCTCCAATTCTTTTTGGGGATGGTAGATGGTGTGGAAGGAATTAGGGTCCATGCAACGTGAGCTAATGCCTTGTCCCCCATGGATTTTTGGTTTTCAAGTCATTGCATTGTGGACTTTCACCTGATCAATTCTTTGTATTCTTATCTGGAACTGTCAAGATGGGTCATAGTTCATTGTATGTTAGAATGAAGCTTGTTTGTTTATGACAGTAATGTCTCTTTTGTAGTTCATCATCTCTTTTCTGGATAATGTCCAACAGAATTCAACTGTTTCTAAAGGTTGTTGCACTTTTTCAGATGATGGTGACGATGTAGATGGGTTGCCAAGTGAAGGCATAGAAATCACATGCTTCCACATGGTAAATAATCATTTGTCCATTGTGTTAAATGATCATTATCAAGCTGGGATAATAATTGAACAATAATGTGTTCTCTTGATGTACTTATGCACTTTAACTTGTGGACAACTACTGCTCCTTTTTATCTGTCTTGATTGCTGGTAAAAGCTCATTTTTTTTCCCTTTGCTATATGTTATCTTCAATTTGATTCTCTTAACTGATTGCATAAGAACCTTCAAGTTTTTGAAGTTACTCTTTTGTTCAAATTGATAATGGAAATTTGCAACTCAATCTATTGGTTCTAATGATTTATCAGTTAACCAATTTTTTCTATTTCTTGAAACCATGTTAAGGGGCGTTAAAGATTAGAATACAGTTTGCAAACAACTGGTTAATTTACCTAGCTCTTTACTAGTATAATGCATTTATATCAAAGAATAGCTGTCAGTATTGTCGTCATCATGTCAAAATAGTATCCCTTATCCTCATGGTATTTTTTTATTGGATAAGGTAAATCATTTTATTAATAAATGGAAAAAGCTCCCGCATACAATAGGTATACCGAAAAGTAGATAAATTTCTGCTTGTAATTCTAGCTTCTTTCCTCCAAGTTAGTTCTTATTTTTAGTATCACTGTTCATGGTTTTCAGTGAAAACCATGACCCTTGATACGAAGATGTGGAGGTCGAGTATTAGGGTTGTAAGTTAGAAGGCAGTTGAGTCTTTTCTTACTTCGTACCTTTGTGAGGCTAGGCTGGTAATGTTTTTGTCTGAGACGGCTAGTGGCAATGTTGTGTCTTACTTTTTTTTTTGAAATGGTAACATATTTCATTAAAAATTGAGCTTAGCACAAAGATAGTGCTGATGGAAACAAACCCTAGTTACAAGACTTCCAGAAAGTCAAAAACAAGGCAAGACTTGTGTCAGTTACAAGGACCCAATGAGATCAACTAGGGACTCTACATCTTGCACTAAAGCTTCTTTACACCAAAAGTGAAACAAAAATATGCATTTCATTTTGATCTTTTGTTCAGAGTTGGCTAAATCTTCAAAACATCCGGAGTTCCTTTCCAACCAAACTGTCCACCAAATACATAAAGGAATGATGCTCCACCACTTCTTCTGACTTGTTCCAGCTGCTAAGTTGTCCCACACAAACAAAAGCTCCATGGTATCTCTTGGCATTGCCCAACTTAGACCTTTCATACTCATGAACAACTGCCATAATTTATTGGTGACCTGACAATAAAGGAAGAGATGACTGTTTGTTTCATTGGCCTTACCACATAGGAAACATTTGGAACACAGGAGCATTCCTCTCTTCATTAAACTCTCACGAGTCAAGACAGCATGTTTGACCACTAGCCAACAAAATACTGCAACTTTAAAAGGGACCTTCAAGCTCCAGATATGCTTCCATAACCAAGGCCCTTGCTGCAGGACTGATCTGTTTAGGCCCTCATATGCAGATTTAACAGTGAAAACTCCTCTGCAATTGCTATCCCATGTCAGTCTATCCACTTGCTCTACTGGTCCCTTGAAAGTTTCCAGGAGCTTAAGGAACTCAATCACTCTGGTTGCCTCCCAATCATTGAGAGATCTTCTGAAACTGAAATTCCATCCCTGCTGGCTCCAGGTTTCAGCAATAGTAGCATCAGGTTGAAGTGCTAAGCAGTACAAATCAGGGAAACTGTCTTTAAATGGACAATTTCCTATCCAAACATCCTTCCAGAAGGAAGTATTTGCTCCATTCCCCACCTTTATGCTGGTGTTGCTCATAAAAGTTGTCCATAGAGCTCTAATAGATCTCCACACACTCACTCCATAGGGACTGGCCGCTGCACCTGAGCTCCAGTGACCTTCAATCCCATGTTTTGTGCATATCACCTTCCTCCATAAAGCTTGTTCCTCTAGTGAAAAACTCCAAAGCCATTTCATGAGTAGGCTTTTATTGTGTTGCCTCAAATTTCTGATTCCCAAACCCCCTTCTCTTCTTCTAGTTGTAAGGGTTTTCCATTTGACTAAATGGTAACCTCGTTTCTCTCTGTTGCCTTGCCATATGAAATTCCTCCTCAGAGCATCAATCTTCTTCTCAATGCTTGCTGGTAATGGGAACAGTGACATCATGTAGGTGGGAAGAGAGTCTAACACACTGTTGACCAGTACTACCCTCCCTCCCCTAGACAGATAATTAGTCTTCCATCTAGGCAACTTCTTTTCACACCTTTCAAGGACACCATTCCATATTTGTCGAGACTTGCTCTTTGCACCTAGTGGTAACCCCAAATAAGTGGTAGGCAAGGATCCTACCTCACATCCCAAGGAGCCAGCTAATCGTTGAGTATCTATGACATCATTAACACCGGTTCACATGAAGGTCAGAGATGGCCTCAAAAACATGTCAGAATCAACATCAGATGTGTCACTTGCTCCACTTTAGCATCACAAAAGATTAATGAATTGTCAGCATACAGAAGATGGGTGATTTCCATGCTGCTACTAGCATTGTTAGGCACCTTAAAACCCCTTATCCACCCCTCCATATTAGCCTTCTTGATCATGCAATTCAGACCTTCCATGTTGTGTCTTACTACTCTTTCGTTTTTCATAGTGCCGGATCTATTTACCAGTTATCGCTTTTTCTTTGCATCTATTTTCTGGTTTTGATGATGTTATTTTTCCTATTGTATCTGTTGGTGGCACTGATATTGTCTCTTTTCGTCTTCTTGAGCCAAGGGTCTTTCCACACTACCCTCCTTAGACCCCATTAGTGGGATTTTACTGGGTCGTTGTTGTTGTTTATGGTTTTCAACGAATTTCTTAAACAGCTCAAAAACTGTCTTTGTGTGCCTCATTTTAAGTAGTTCGTTGCCAAATGTTGTCGCATGTATCTTGATATTGATTTCCTCTCCACAGGATGGTTCCCACTACATGATTTATACACCTTCGGACCCACTTCTCTTTGTCGCAGTGAAGGTAAAGAGTCATCTCTCATTTGTATGTAGAAGCTCTGGTTTTCAGCTCTCATTGTAAAAGCTAATTCATCTTTTGCTATGTCCAGTATGCTTTGCTGGTTTCCCCTTCCGTTTTTTCCACTTGTTTTAATTTTGATAATTTTCACTTTGTTTCACCTCATTCTAATAATTTTATGAGAATTCCTTTGTGTAACTTATTATTGCAGGGCAAAGATGGTCTATTGCAGATAGCTGACGATGTAAGCATTGAAATTCCCCTCATGGCCTATTTATATCTTTTCAATTGCAATTTTTTGCTATAGATTTTATTTTCTTGCTAAGTAGGGATATACATATATGATTTATCTTATGTTCGCTCTTATTGGACTTCATCACACACTGATAACAAGCTCCCTTATTTCTCTACTGAAATACCAGAAAAATGTTAACCATCTCTATTAATCTAAACGTTTCTGTAGAGGATTTTACATCAGAAAGTTCTAGGGTTTCTGTTACTCTACAGAGTTTGTTGAAGAATTGTGATTTCTCTTTTGGAAAGAGTCTCATCTTTTTGCTCATTCATTAAAAAGGTTTTTCATATCTTAAGTTGCTAAATGGGGTCAAGGTATATCAAGGTCAGTGGCGAGATATATTTTGTGTTCCCTTTTCGAACAACGCTATTATCAACCTGGCTCCTTTGAGAGTCTCTTTGCTAAAGATATGTGGAGAACTCACTCTCTCTATCCTTCATAATAAGCAAAAGCTATACTTTCAGATGGCCCAAGTTTTGGGAGTCTACTGTTTCAACAGTCACGGCTTTATTGCACCTGATCAATTTGGCATATAGTTGGGGGACTTGGCCGAACACTATGGTGGTAAAAGTTGCATGTCAAACACTCAAACTCATGCTTTTGCTGCATATGAGCGCATATAAACTATCCTTGTTTCTTGGTGCAGCTTATTTCTGTCAGCTAATTGCTGCCATTGTTTCTTGTTTGTGCACTTTTCTCTTAGCTTGAATTTCCATTTAGGGTGTATTTTACAATGTCTCTGCACTTTCCTGCAACAGGAACTCTTGGAAGACCCAGCCATCATCAGCGCCATAGATGAGGAGACTGAATTTAATGCCTTAGTGGTATGTACATTATACTTTAGTTAGCATATAAATTTTCAACTACTGAATGCTCTAATTCGATCTCTCATTTTGCAGGAAGAAGAGGCTGCTCTTCTTGAATCATTGTTGGGGGAAAGATGATCAGCTTTCTATATTTCTTTAGGTTTTGAAATTTTGCAAATTCTCTTGGTATTGTTTTTTGATTTGTGTATAGTGAATGTCTAGATCTTTAATCTATTAGATGGCCTATTATGTCCCTTAATGCCCTCTGTTCTTTTGTGAAAATTTATACTTGCTCTAGTGCTCTCCTTTTCCGGTAGTTACAGTGCCAAGAGAAGCATCATAGTGGAGCAATTTATGCGTAGTATTTTACTATATGCTTTGTGCATTACTTATGATATCATCACAAAAGTTTGTAACTGCACTTATACAGAGTTTGTAACTGCACTTATACAGAGTTTGTATAAGATCAGTAATGAAAAGAGTCTGCACAACCATGCAGTTTCTTGAATATACTAAAGCCGTTGCAATAAGCAGTCGAGTGACAAGCTGTACTATGCTTAAAAGAATTCAAATAAACATTCAAAAAACCAGGAAATGACAAATTACAGGGATAATTAGTAGTTCATCACTTAAAATCCAAGCCAAATCATTACAAGCATCAACATAAAGGGGTTGTTCAAGGATGAGGATTTTTTCTTTCCAAAAAAGGGAAGGTTTGAGATTCAAAATTGGCTTTTGGGATCTTTACACCTAGAGAAGGCGGGATTGATATTTTTTTAGTAGCTGTTATATATAGATTATATATTGTTATACACATAGTAATATGGCTTGTACATGTATTATACATCTCACGGCTACTTTTAGTTTAAGTGATTAGGTGGGAAATTATTTGGGTTAACTCTTCAAAATTTACAGCTTGTTTGGATGGCTGTTATCCATTGTATCATATTGTATTGTTATCCCAAAACAATGTTTGTTTTTATTGTTTATCTAAAATTGATTGTACCGTATTGTTAAATCTATTGTTTCGTAATAACCAAAAGCCCCATTTTATTAAACAACCGATTTGGTGTGGTATGATCATTTCCTAT
>MU726318.1:37538-47885 GCA_026770625.1 Nicotiana glauca | reverse complement strand
TTCAGTTGTTGCATTCGGGAGCCCCCCGTAGAACGGAGGTGTTACTTTTCAGTTGTTGCATTCGGGAGCCCGCCCATAGAATGAAGTTGTAACATTTAAGTTGTTGCATTCGGGAGACTGCCTGTAGAACGGAGGTGTCATTGTTAAAGTTGTTGCATTCGGGAGCCCTCCTGTAGAACTGAGGTGTTACTTTTCAGTTGTTGCAGTCTGGAGCCCGCCCGTAGAACGGAGGTGTTACTTTTAATTTGTTGCATTCGGGAGCCCGCCCGTAGAACGGAGGTGTTACTTTTCAGTTGTTGCATTCAGGAGCCCGCCCATAGAACGGAGGTGTTACTTTTAAGTTGTTTCATTCGGGAGCCCGCATGTAGAACGGATGTGTTATTATTAAAGTTGTTGCATTCAGGAGCCCGCCTGTAGGACGGAGGAGTTACTTTTCAGTTGTTGCAGTCGGGAGCCCGCCCGTAGAACGGAGGTATTACTCTTAAGTTGTTGCAGTCGGGAGTCCGCCCGTAGAACGGAGGTGTTACTTTTCAGTTGTTGCAGTCGGGAGCCCGCCCGTAACCAGAGTTTGGGTAAGGGCTAGAAATTATCTCGAGGGGAAGGTGTTAGGCACCTCTCAAGATCCACTAGTGTGGTTCCCAGCCATGTTACAATTGTGACTTCATATAACCAAGTAACCAATCAAGGTCTCAAGTAAAGGGACATCATTGCAAATAAGTTGAAACTTTTAAAGAAGGCAGAAATTTATAAAGAATAGGATTTAAGCAATTATGGAAAAAAACAAATAAGAGGAGGGGAGTCCTAGGTTTATGATTTATATGGATCACATCAATGCAATATCCAGCAATCACTCCTCAGAAGAGGGGTGGCACGTGATATTAGCGCACCGGTTATCATATCCATATCTACCCGTTCTCATCATGTTAAGGTATTAAAGCGCAAAATAGTATCTTTGCTTGTTGCATGCTATTACCCGTTCCAATCCTATTAGTCCCGAAGGCATTTGGGACTACTAATCCTAAAGGGAAGGGAATTGGGGCTTTTCAGAAGTTTAGGAAAGGATAAAAATCTAGGCGACAAGCAATAACAAGTAGCACTTAAAGGGGAAACAAATAAAAGTTAGGGCTCAGGTAAGCCTCCTCATTCAAATCAGCAAATCAATTAGCATGACTTACCGGTACTGTTTGGCCTGAATTAAATAAACTTAGCGTTGGAAGGGTGGCGTATTTAGCACATATTTTCAGATAAGAAGTCCGAATTAGATCTGCCTGCTGGTTGTAATTATTAATGACTGGCATAGTTGATTAATTACCTACATGTTTGCCTAGATGAGACCTGCAATCGTGGTATTTAACATTTGCAGAAGGCATACTGATTTTAAAGAAGGGTTACTGATTTGAGAAGCAAACAAATTCTGTAGGTATTAAACGATATTTATTACTGATTTTAGGCTTGCAAACTAATCAAATTCAGTTAGTTATTCCTATAGGCATGCTTTCTAAGCGTGATTGATTTAAAAAAAAAACAACGTTTATAAAAGTGAAGGAATCCTATAGGCATGGTATCTCGAGTGAATTTGTTATTTTTAACCTATAGACTGTTTGCCTAGTGTGTATATGCAAAAGTGCAGAAACTTATAGACATGATTCCTAATGCAAATGAATAGCTTATAGGCAAGATTTCTATATACAGATGAATATACTTATGAGCAGGATTCTATATGCAGTAATGAATGAACTTATAGGCATGATTTCTATGTGCAGTAATGAATCAACTTATAGGCATGATTTCTATATATGGAAATGTGAATAAATGTATGGGCAGGATTTTTATATGCAGTAATAAATCAACTTATAGGCATGATATCTATATGCGGATATATAAGTGAAGATGTTATGATTGCAGAAATAAACCTAAAGCATGATATCTACCCCATATGCATAACATGAGAGACCCTCCCCCCATTTTACTATACACCTCACAGTTATTACAAATTATTACAACTTGAATAAATCCCGAAAAGAGTAAATTTATATCAGAAATTAAAATTCCAACCAAGGAGAGCCTAATTCAGACTCCTAGTCTGATACATGAAATAAACCAACTTCCAAAGATCAAATTTCCAAAGCCTTTCTCTTATTTGGGATGTGTCAAAGTTCCAAGGAGCTTCAAGAGCTCCAGGCAGTGCTTACACCCCAAATATCATTACAGGATCAAAGTGCAGTGTGGAAGGGCCAGCCCTCAAATGTCCAAGTTTAGAGGGAGCTCAGGGTCCCAAGGCAAGGCTCATAGGAGGGGGCAGAACTTAGAGGATAGGAGTAAGTGTAAGTGCAGTAGAGGGGAATTAGGGAAGGCCATGGTAGGTTGGTGGTCATGCCCAGCAATTGGGGTGCTGGCACACTCCTGACCAACCTGTCAGCTTTAGAATTGGAGAGTTAGGACCTGTTGAAGGTCAGGTTCAGCCCTGGACAACAATTTGGATGCTGCCATGCTATACCTTAACTCAGCACACATATGGGAATGAGGGGTGGGGATTCATACTAGAAATATGATACAAGGAAAGAGCAGGCAAAGGGGCACACCCAGCAATGAGATGTACTGGCACACCTTCCAGCCTACTTAGAGGTTAGGGGGTCAAAACTTAGGTCATGGACAACAATTCTTGTTGCCATGCCCTAAGTCCCCACTTACAAACACATAGGGGTAATGGGGTAGGGAACAATTTTTCATAAGGAAGAGAAGCAGACAGTAGCATATATGCACTTCAAGTCAGATGTTTAAACTTTACAGGGAATAGAAAGCAGACAGGGATACAAGGACTATAAATAAACACATTGGGGTGATGCTGAAAATTAATTTGGACATACCCATTTCAAAGAGACAAGTAAAGAGAAGCAGTAGTCTTGTAAAAGCCAAAGTCCAGACAATAAGCAAGAATACTCTAAGTATAAGTTAAGAAGAGAATTGTAATTGTGGTTTTTAGTATGCTCAATTGTGTGTGTTGTGTTAAAGAAAGTCATATATTTATAGTGTATAAAGCAAGTAGAAATAGGTAAGAGAATAGTTTGAAAATCAATTACACAAGGTTTTCCTTTAATTAAGGGATTCTGATTTCAAACGGGCAGAACTAATTAAGGAAAGAGGTTAATCAAACACTTTTCAAAGCAGTACAAGAGGGGTAAATAAATAGGGGTTTATTTAAGGCAACAACCAATGGTACACTATTTGTGTGAAATAAGGAAAGGGAATCAATCAAACAGCCAATTAAATCAAAGTTAGAGGCTTTTACTTAAATGAACCCGGTCAGAAAATGGGTAAAGAAAGGTTTAATTTAAAGGAAATCAGTAAAAATCAAGTAAATACTATTAAAGGAATTCGAAATCAATTAGTAGTTGATAAAAAACCCCTTTTGAAAAAAGAACTTCTCATATATAAAGGAGACAAATCAAACAAAAGAGTCATCACGTTACTTAGAAAAGATAGTCAAACATTGAAAGATTCAGAATCATAAGCAAGAAGGGGTACAAATTCAATTGTGGACTCTCAATGAGTTTGAGAGTCCAGGGTCCTAAAGTGGAACCCTAACATGAACACAAAAATCCAGATTGCCAAAGGAAACCACAAAATCCTAGGGTTTCAAATCGAATCAAATGCAGAGATGAGGAGGCAACATGCTTAGGGATTTCTTTTCAGAAATTCATGAGAAAACATGCAAATAAATAAAAAGATCAAGCAAACTGAGTGAAGAAGCTAATTCGAAGCATAATGAGAGAATACTAATAGTAGAGGGAACATTAGAAGTAACACATGCTTAAACAGGTCTTTTAGGAGAAAACTTTAAACACAGTGAAAAAAGCAAGAACAGTGGGAGAAGCACATTAAATCATAGAGGAAGAAGATAGCAGAATCATAGTGAAAAGGCATGCGAGAACATGGCATAGAAAACACAGTAGAAGAATATACAAGCGCGGGGTATAAAGCCCAGCAAAAGAAAACACAAGAACATAGTAGAGAAAGTACATAAAACATAGCAGAAATAAGTGAGAACACGATATAGGGAACATAGTAAGAGAAACAACACGAATAATAGAGAAGAAAAGTCATAAAACGCTTAAATACTTTCTAGAAACCCCTAAATCGAAAAAGAAGGGTTTCTGAAAGTGATTTTCAAAAGAAAAAATTAGGGAAATCGTTTGAAAAATCCAAGTGTAGCATAGATACACAACAGATCTGAAGAGAATCGGAGAAAACCTCGAACAGCTAGGGTTTTAGATGAAACCTAGAATGAGAAAGGCTAGGAAAAGGTCCGATCTAAGTCGGATAATGTCAGAATCAGACTCAAGAGGCTAGGATATGCTGGAACCAGGCCGGAGATGGCTGGAAACCTCGACTCGGCGGAGGTCTGAGTGAAGACCTTTGAGGTCTGGCCTCAAACCTTCAAATATCAGGCATATAGGAGCAATAGGAGATGAGCATAGATCATCCATGGCCGGAGAGGCCATGGATTCTGGTGAGTTAGAGGTTGAAAATGGTAGAAGGTGATTAGGGTTTCAAGAACATTCGAGAGAGTTTGATAGGGGGAGGGTATTCGGAGGCAGCGAATTGGGTGAAATGGGGAATTAGGGTAGGTCGTTTGAGATTAAAATGGTAAGGGGGAATCATGGTCGTTGATCTGTATGATCAATGACCTAGATCTAAAAGGGTAGGTGGGAACCGGGTAGTGTCGTTTGAATTAGGTTATGGGTTGGGTCAAATTAAAAAAATTGGGCTGGTTCCGTTGGGGTTGAGATTGGGTCAATTTAAGGGTTAAAATTGAAATGTAAAAGGGGCTGTAATTGAAATAAAATGAGGCTAGATGTTAAATAACTAGTTTTACCCTTTTTATTTATAAAAAATAGTGAAATGATTTTAAAAACAAATTAAAAGCAATGGACCAATAAATAATATACAAATATTTATTAAAAAATGCTGGAACCGATTTTATAATTATAGAAATGCTATTGATCCTAAAATAGGTTAAAATTGCAATTATATGCAATTTAGCTTTTAAAATAGTAAATAAATCTGTAAAAATGTATAAAAATTACCTTAGCTATATTTTGGTATAAATATAAGAATACAATGACTGAATCAATGAAATGATAATTTTTGGGAATGATTATTGATTTTATACAGTTAAAATAGGGTAATAAATTATTTTAAAAATCTTTTTAAAAATTTGGAAAAAATAATAAAACACTCAGACATGCTTATATATGCCTACATATATTATTTTGAAAGTATTTTGCATATAAAATATATGGGAAAAATTGGGTTTCAACAGCTGCCCCTCTTTACCCGGGAAGGATGAAAGAGTTGTCGGGTAAAGATATCATGGCCAATTTTGACCGAATGGAATGATTGAAAAAATTTTGACCGAGCTTTGGTTCCTGAGCCTTCTACATATCCTTGGTTTTATAGGAATCAGGCCGTATGTAGTTCAGGATCCGCCAGCGGAACATGTCGATAGGGTTTTTCAAAAGACGGACGCGTTGTTTAGGTTGGGAAAGATGGTCAGAGTCTAGTAGGTTGTGGGAACTGGAGCGAGATTGCTCCTGCTGAGGCGCACGTTCATAGCCGGTGTACTTGCAAGTGAGAAATGCAAACATATATTGTGCGTAAATTTAAACGTGATGCAAGTTCCCATTGGACCATTAATGCTTGTCTTTGGACGGTTAGGATGACGTCCTCAGACCATGACGTCCTGGGCCATGAAGCGTATAATAAAGGATTCGCAAGCTCTGAAATGATGTTCTCGGGCTATGAGAATGGTGCCTCCGAACCATGATGCCTTTGAATAATGATATGCAGAAGATAAAAATGTGGTCCTCAGGCCATGGCATGGCGTTCTCGGACTATGAAAATGGTACCTCTGAAGAATGATGCCTTTGGACTATTTGGCGATGTTTCAGCCCATGAAAATGCAGAAGGTGGCGATCTTTTAGCCGATGCGAGACGTAAATAAAAGGCGGCGATATTTCAGCCGATGCGAGATTTATAATAAAGATGTGGATATTTTAGCCATGCGAGAGAGAAAAGTGGTGATATTTCAGCCGATGCGAGATTTAAATAAAGTGGTGATGTTTCAGCCATGTAAGATTTAAATGAAGCGGTGATATTTCAGCCGTGTAAGATTTAAATAAAGTAGCGATGTTTCAGCCGATGCGAGATTTAAATAAAGTGGCGATGTTTCAGCTGATGTAAAGTGTAAATATAAAAAATGGCAATATTTCAGCCGATGGTAAGTGTGAGATATAAGTGGCGATCTTTCAGCTGATGTAAAGTGTAAATATAAAAAATGGCGATATTTCAGCCGATGCGATTACGGAGCTAGAGCTTAGCCTCGGAAGGCAGAATGGTAGCCTTATGCAATGCAGAGAAATGTAGATGGAGGTAAAGCTTAACCTCGGAAGGCAGAATGGTAGCCTTATGCAATGCAAAGAAATGCAGATGGAGGTAGAGCTTAACCTCGGAAGGCAGAATGGTAGCCTTATGCACTCCAGAGAAATGCAGATGGAGGTAGAGCTTAACCTCGGAAGGCAGAATGGTAGCCTTATGCAATGCAGAGAAATGCAGAAGGCAAGTAATGGTAAAATCTCTTAGTTGATAGCTGATAGCTGATAGCCAATTGCGATGTTGTGGCTGCTGGGGATGTTGTGAAAATAGGTGATGACTTTGAGAGTTGTGTTCCTGCAGAAGTGTGAGTGTGTAATTGTATCTGGTGATTTTATGTCTTGGGTGCCTGTATTCAAAGATAAATTGTGAGTTTTGTAAAGGGGGGAAGGTTAGTCCGTCTCCCCATGGACCTTGCTTGTCCTACCCGACTCTTGTTTTTATTGGGGTAGCATCGCTAAACAAAGCAATTTTGATAGTAGTCATGCATGATTTAGTAAAACTGTAACGTAAATACATAAAAAAGGTAGTTTTCTTTTAGATAAATCGATGACTGCGACGCGGTTCAAGACCTTGCAACCTCTCTCACTCTGGAAATTTGAGGGTCCTCAAAATTTTGCGCTAGTTTACTAGGCTGGTGCTTCTAACGGCTGCATGTTGGCGAATGGATGAAATACTTCAAAATTTTGAGGGTTCTCCTCAAAATTCTACCCCAGTTTCCAATAGCGGGGGAAATAAAAATTTTATTGAATTGTGACCGAACCCATAAGGCTGCCTATGTATCCCCTCTTAAACGGGAATCAGGTTAGACGTAGTTCATATTACATCATAAAGGGAATCACAAGTGGTTACATATAGTATCACTTTGCTGCATCTAAATTGATCGGCTTCGGCCAAACTTCTCTATCCATTTCTGCAAGTATAAGGGCTCCTCCAGTTAGAACCCGATGAACCATGTATGGACCTGGCCAGTTGGGAGAGAATTCTACCTTGGCTTCATCTTGATGTGGAAAAATCTTCTTTAACACCAGCTGCCCTGATGTAAACCGTCTTGGCCTGACTCTTTTGTTGAAGGCTCTGGACATTCTGTTCTAATACACTTGACCATGGCAAATTGCATTCATTCTCTTCCCATCTATTAGAGCTAGCTGCTCCTAGCAGTTTTTTACCCATTCTGTGTCGTCAAGTTCTGCTTCTTATGATCCTCAAGGAGGGAATTTCTACCTCGACGGGAATGACTGCCTCTGTACCATAAACCAGCATATAGAGTTGTCCCGGTTGAAAATGATAACTTCTCATGCCACTGCTTATGCTTTTCTATCATTTTCCTTAGTATCTTCTTGATGTTTTTGTTGGCTGCTTCTACAGCTCCATTCATCTGAGGTCTGTAGGCTGTAGAATTCTTGTGTTTGATTTTGAATGTTTCACACATTGCTTTCATCATGTCACTGTTGAGATTGGAACCATTATCAGTAATGATTGACTCTGGGATGCCGAACAGGCCAATGATACGGCCACGGACAAACTCTGCCACAACCTTCTTGGTCACTGCCTTATATGACGCTGCTTCAACCCATTTAGTGAAATAATCAATGGCTACTAGAATGAATCTGTGCTCGTTTGATGCAGCAGGCTCGATAGGTTCGATAAAATCCATTTTTGAAGCGGCGAACAGCCATGGCTAGCTTGTTGTAGTAAGCTCATTTGGAGGCACCTTTATCATATTTGCGTGTATCTAACAGCGATGGCATTTTTGGACATATTGGATGCAGTCCGTTTCCATGGTTATTCGGAAATATCTTCCTCGGAGTATTTTCTTTGCTAAGACAAAACCGTTTATATGTGGACCACAGGTCCCTGCATGAACCTCTTCTAGTGATTGGATAACCTCCACAATGTGCACTTCTGAGTAGCGTTTGCAAGTTCTAGGTATTCCCTTGTTGCCAAATATTTCTTTATGTCATGAAACCATGGTTTTCCATCGGCTTCTTCCTCGACATGAGCATAGTAGCTGGTTGATCATGGATTTTTACCGGGATAGGATCAATGAAGTTCTTATCTGGATGCTGAATCATGGATGATAGAGTGGCCAATGCATCGGCGAACTCATTCTGGACTCTGGGGCATGCCGGAATTATGTCTTTGTGAACCTCTTCCTCAACTCCTTTACATGATGCAAATGCAGAGTATCTTGAAGTTCTTGGTCGCCCATTCTTCTCGGACCTGATGTATAAGCAAGTCTAAATCCCCGATCACTAGTAACTCCTAAATGTTCATATCAATGGCCAGCTTGAGCCCCAAGATGCAGGCTTCATACTCGGCCATGTTGTTGGTGCAAGGGAACCTGAGCTTGGCAGACACCGGATAATGCTGACCTGTTTCTGATACTAGAACTGCTCTTATGTCAACTCCCTTGAAGTTTGCTGCTCCATCGAAGAACATTCTCCAGCCATCATAGGATTTTGTGATATCTTCTTATATGAAAGAGACCTCTTCATCAGGAAAATACGTCTTTAGAGGCTCGTATTCGCCGTTCGCGGGATTTTCGGCAAAATGGTCTGCTAGTGCTTGTCCTTGAATTACCTTCTGGGTTACGTAGAAAATATCAAATTCACTCAGTAAGATTTTCCATTTTGCTAGCTTGCCCATGGGCATGGGCTGTTGAAAAATATACTTCAGCGGATCCATTCTCGATATGAGATAAGTAGTATAGGCACAGAAATAATGCCTCAACTTCTGAGCTACCCAAGTCAAAGCATAACAGGTGCGTTCTAGCAGAGAATATCGGGCCTCGTACGGGGTGAACTTCTTGCTGAGATAGTAGATGGCTTGCTCCTTTCTCCCTTTTTCATCATGTTATCCCAAAACACAACTAAATGCCTGATCCAATACTGCAAGGTAGATCAATAGCGGTCTACCCGGTTCGGGTGGAACAAGAACTGGCGGCGTTGATACGTATTCCTTGATTCTGTTGAAGGCTTTCTGAAAATCATCAATCCATTTGGCAGTGGCATCTTTCTTCAACATCTTAAAGATGGGCTCACAAGTGACAATGGATTGAGCTATGAACCGGCTGATGTAGTTGAGTCTCCCCAAGAAACTCATGACCTCTTTCTTATTCTTTGGCGGTGCCAATTCTTGAATGGACTTAAACTTTGAGGGATCCATCTCTATTCCTCTATGACTTACGATGAACCCAAGAAACTTTCCAGCAGGAACCCCGAATGCGCACTTGGCGGGATTTGATTTCAGATTATACCTCCTCAGTCTGTTGAAGAATTTCCTCAGATCTTCCAAGTGGTCGGTGGCTCTCTTGGATTTGATGATGATATCATCTACATATACCTCGATCTCTTTGTATATCATGTCATGGAAAATAGTAGTCATCGCCCTCATGTAGGTGGCCCCAGCATTCTTTAACCCAAACGGCATCATCTTGTAACAATACATCCCCCATGCGTAATAAAAGTTATTTTCTCAACGTCTTCCTCATCCATCCATATATGATGATATCCAGCAAAACAATCTACAAATGACTACAGCTCGTGCTTGGAGCAGTTGTCAATCAGAATGTGTATGTTTGGCAAGGGGAAGTCATCTTTCGGACTGGCCCGGTTGAGGTCCCGGTAGTCGATGCAGAATCTGACCTTTGTTGATACCCAATTTTTTCCTATATATTTTTTATACTTTCAAAATAACATACGTACGCATATATAAGCATGCCTGAAAGTCTTGGTATTTTCCTCAATTTTTAAGATTTTTTAAAATCAATTTATTGTCTATTTTAACAGTACAAAATCCAAAATTATTCCCAAAATTATCATTTTTGGTGAATAGTTTATTTCCATCCTCATATTTACACCAAATATAATTAAGGTGATTTTTTGCATATTTTTATAAATTTATTTTGATATC
>MU726318.1:14363-36516 GCA_026770625.1 Nicotiana glauca | reverse complement strand
AGTTCAGTGCTTTTAATTTGTTTTTAAATTATTTTTAACTATTTTAATTAAATAAAAAAGGGAGAAAGTGGTTATTTAAAATTTGGTCCATTTCTATTTCAATTTTAGCCTCAATTTAAAATCCAATTCCACCCAATTGAGATGACCCGTTTTAATTTTTGACCCGCCCCAAACCCAACTCACTTAACCCGCCCGGCCGTCTCCTTTTAATATAGGCCGTTGATCAAAATGATCAACGGCCACCATTCCTTCTTTCCATTTTTAATTCCCAACTACCCTAACCCTAATTCATTTCTCACAAACAGCCACCCCTAAAATCCCTTCGTCTCTCAAACTCTCTCTAACCCTCTCCGAAACCCTAGCCCTATCCCGCCGGTTTCCACCTTGTTTCACCGGAATCAATGGCATCCCAAGCCCTGGGTGGCATGTACTCACCCCCATTTGCCCTTATATCCCTGTTACTTGAAGATTCAAGGTTCGATCTTGAAGGCCTTCGCTCAGATCTCCTCCGATTCGAGTTTCGCGGCTATCTCCAGCTTGACTCCGGCATATCCTAGCCCTATGAGCCTAGCTCTGACTCATTTGACTCGAAACAGACCTTTTTCCAGACCTTTCTCGCTTCCAGGGTTTTTCTGAAACCCTAGCCTTTTGAGGTTCTCCTAATTTCTCTACATCTGCTCTAGATCTGTGTTTATTTTAAGGTTTTCAAACGATTCCTTTGAGTTTCTTTTTAAAACTGTGCTTTCAAAGCTATTCATCTTCTCTGACATAGGGTTTCTTTGATTTTACTTGTTTTACTGTGATTCATATGTGTTACTCTTAATGTATTTGCTCTACTGTAACTCCCATGTGTTTCTACTGTGATTCCCATGTGTTTTCTTCTACCATGATTTACTCTACCATTTCTTTATGAGTTCTTTTACAGTATTTTCCTCCCTTATTACGTTGCCTGAAATGTTTAAGGTTCTAGTTCCTTGGGGTTTTCTGAACTTATTCTTGCCTGATTTATTTGCTTTCGTCTCTACACTCGATTAAGGTTAGAAACCCTAGAATTTGGGGTTTCAGTCGAGTCCCTGAGGCCGCTTGTATGTGACTTATTTGTTTATCATCTCTGAACTAGTTTGATTTCAAAGCCCTAATTTCTGAGTTCATATTTGTTTCTCCTTGTGGTTATGATTTTTGCTTAAATCCTATAGGGCCTTTTATCTGACCTCTCGCATGCCATCTGATGCTCTTTTTTAGCTATAATCCTTTGGTTGCATGATACTTTGCTCTTGTTTGAATCCAGCCTCGCATGTTTAAAGCTCATGCCCTCTTTATAGTAAGATTTTCCCTCTCAGAATAACCTTTGATTTGGGGATTGATTTCAGTCTTGCCTTGTGTGAATTCGATTGATTCTTTCCTTATTTAATTTTGAACCTCTCGATTCCCTTGTTGTCTGGCTTGGTTCATTAGGGATTTAGGGAATCTTTGATTCCCTGAATTACTATGTGCTAACTAGTTTACTTCTTGCCTTATTAACTTGACCGTGTATTTCAAAATTCCCTTTCCTTAATTAAGATCCACATGTATTCACCCTTATTTGTATGTTGAGCACAATGTGTTTATTTGATCCCCTTTCCATAAATATTTCTTGTCCTTTACCGTTTAAATTTGGACTCCTTAATTAAAGGAACCTTTCTTATTGATTGATCCTAGTTGATACTTGACTATTTTCTTTCCTTGCTTACTTGCCTGAGTTCAAGTATAAATGCATGCTCCTCTCTCAACACACGAAGAGAATTCGACACACAACCACTTCAGATTTTAAAAACACTTCGAATACTATACAGTTTCCAATACTCTCTCTACTATTACTTTCTCTATTTTCTCTACTAAGTGCTCTGCTCCTCTCTCTTCTACTGTCTGAAATACTCCTGAGTTCCTCTTGAACTCTCAAACACTGACTGAAGGTCCTGAGTTTGCTTTTGCTGACTTTCTAGCTGATTACTTACTTTTGCATGTTCTGCTGTACTAAAATTTCAACTGGTTTGTCTTTCTATTTAAATTATACCCTCATACACTATTTGTTTATTTCCCTTCTTCTGTTATGCATTCTCCATTATACGCTCCTTTTAGTCTGTCATGCTCTCTTTCATTGTGTTCTGCACCTTCAAGTCTGTTATGCCTTCTTGCTTTCCTCATGTTTCTGTAAATGCTTTCTTATGTGGTACTCTGTCCCTTTGACCCCCTTCTTATGTGTGAGTGCAATTCTGAGTCATGTTAGCATTCTATTATTGTCACTCATGACTTAGAATCAGGTTCTCTCAAACCTCTACTCAAATCAATTCCCATTCCCTTTACCTCTTATATGATGAGCCTTACCTCAGGTCTTGTGGCCAAGCAGATGGTCAGGGGTGTGCCAGTCTATGCCCATGGCTGGGTATGACCACCCTCTGCTATGGCTCCCTAACCCCTCTCTCACTTTGCCCTTATTCCTAGTTTCTAAGTTCTATCCCCCTATGGTAAGCCATGCTTTGGGACCCTCGAGCTCCCTCTGAACTTGGATGCCTGAGGGCTGGCAATTCCACACTGCACTATTCTGTTACAACAATTGTTATCCAGAGTGTAAGCACTGCCTGGAGTCCTTGAGGCTCCTTGGAACTTTGAAACACTTTGGGTGAGAGAAGGCCTTGGAAATCTGGAATCCGGATTTGGTGAAACACATGTTATTGGATATTAAGATTGAATTAGGCTGCTCGGATCTAGCTGTAGGCTGTGATGTATTTTTAATCGTTTTCTTTCTTTCTTCTGGTTCTGTAATAATCTTGTAAAAAAGGAACTCGGGGAGTATTAGTAAAGGGCATGGGAGGGGTTTACTTTATTGCACAAAGGGTAGATACCATGCCTATAGGTTAATGTTTTTAATCACCTAGATACCATGTCTATAGGTTTTCAACGTTTTAACTCGATCATCTAGATACCATGCCTATAAGATTTAATATTCAGCCATATTGCAAATCATTAGAAATCCTGCCTATAAGACTTAATATCCATGTAACAAGTTGCATATAGAGATCATGCCTATAGGAAATGCATAAATGTTAGGCAAACGGTAGGGTAATCGAATACTCATTCCTTTACCGATTCAATAATAGTAACAAGTCTTAAAAAAATCAAGATATAGATATAATGCCTATAGGAGTCTAAACTCGCCTAATCTGTGTTTAAGTAATAACAACCCTATTAATTGGCCTTTAAAACATCTTAATAAAAAAGTTTTCAGTACCACTCTTCCAAACCCGCCTGCTTCAAAACTCTTATAAATCTGTAATGATCTCAAGTTTTTTCCAAACTTGCATCTTTCTTCTAAAACAATGCCTTTAAACCTTCTGCCTGAATTTCTATCCATCTCTTGAAGTTATCTTTCAAAACAGATTTTTAACTCTTTTTTTTTAAATATTTGCACCTTTTCTTAAAACTCTTCTTACAGTTCTTTTGTGTCTTAATCAAATCAGTCTGTTAATTCTCGAATTCATCTCTGAACTTCTGCAATTTTCAATCTTCTATCTTAAACTCTTCTGCATTAGGTCCTTTTCTGAAAACAGTGCTTTTTCTAAATGACTCGCTTAAAATACCTCAATTTCTGACAATTGGATCTGGGTTGCCTAATGTAGACTTTTTATCCAACTCTATGTGTTAAACTAGTCTGTCTGCCGTTAAATTTAACTTAAAGACCAAATCGGTATGTGCAAGGCATGCTAAACCATGTGTTGTCTGATTTAAGGGGTTCTTACGTGAGCCTTATATGCTTGTTTGTCAACTCCCTATTATTTGCTATTTGTTTTGGTTGTCGCCACTAGTATTTTGTCCTTTTAAACCCCATATATGCCCCTAGCCCTTTCCTCCCCTTTAGGATTAGAAGTCCTAATACCCTGGGACTAATAGGTTGGGACGGGTAATAGTATGCAATAAGTAACAATACTAATCGCGTTTAAATACCTTAACGGGGTGGGAAGGGTAGAATATGGATATGATGACCGGTGCGCTAATATCTCGTGCGACCCCTCTTTTGAGGAGTGATTGCTGGGTATTGCATTGATGTGATCCATATTGTATTTAAACCTAGGACCTCCTTTCTTTTCTTTTCCTTAAGTGCTTTCATTTCTTTGCATAAACTCCTTTTCTAAAGACTATCTATTCTTTCCTTTTCTTTTCAAAGTTTCAAACTTATTTGTAACTATTATGTGTAAACCTTACTTGCTTTCTTCTACTACTTTAAAGTCACAATTAAGCATGGCCGGGAACCATACTAGTGGATCTTGAGGGATGCCTAACACCTTCCCCTCGAGATAATCTCAAGCCTTTACCCAAACTCTGGTTTTCTTTCAAATCTTCTTCTTTTTCTTTGAAGTGTGCTAATGAACTATAATCATTAGGTGGCGACTCTTCAAATTCCATAACTCGATTCCTCAAAAGGGAATAAGAATTGTTTTGTCCATAATGTCGTAAACCCAATTTATTTCTTTTAGAAGGGGGAAAAGGGGGGCGTCGATAACCTTCCCATCCTTATTCGACTGGCACAATGTTGGCTAACCATGTTGGATACTCCACTGCCCTGAGGACCTTGGTTTTGACTTGCTTGGTGACTTTTCAAACTCATGTCAGGTTTGAGCTTCTGCTTTACCGGCGGAAATGTCGAATCTGTTGGTAATTTGTGAGCTACAATAGATGTACTAAGACCAGTCATATCATCATACGTCTAGGAAAATATGTCCTCATATCCCCTTAGAAATTCCATGTACTCTTTCTTTTCCGATGGTGACAGATGAACACTGATGCGCGTTTCCTTGGCATTCTCTGTATCCCCCAAGTTGACAACCTCAGTTTCGTCCAAGTTAGACATAGGCCTATTCTCAAAATCCTCAACCTCTTTAACGACCTCTTCTGGTATATCATCCTCTTTTGAGTCTATGTTCGTTTGTTGCGTTGTCTCATTGCATATCACAATCATCAGTTCATCAAGATAAGTAATAGTAATGTTGTGTAAATAAAGTAAACGATAGAAAAAATAATAAGAGCGATACTTATAAGAAATTGAAATGCTTTGATAAATTTCATAATTGTTTTGAACATTGGAGCTCTTATTTTTGAAATTAAAAATGCAGAAAGGAAATCAACTAGCGAAAAAGTAAAAGGTAATGCATGGTGCTTTGTTCAGCCTTGCTACCCTGAAGCTCTCCGAGCTATGGTGGTTTTGATGGACCAATTATTGAGGCGTGCTCCTCGGCTCACAACTTGTATGGAAGGGCCTTCCTCTCCTTCCTCCTCAAAAATTACACAGCAGTCCATATTATTGTCTTCCAAAAATAGATTCCTCATTGCCGCCAACGCTTCCTCTTCTTCTGACCCATATATGACATCTGCTGGCTAGAAACTCTGCTCTAGGTGAGGTGTCGGATGCTCCAGTGGGTAGTAGGGAGTGCACCATGGTGGCGACCAGTGGTTGAACTCGTCCCAATTGTATTTATACCCCAAATCAAAAGTGGTACCATATTTCTTCAACTTTATGGGCTTCGCGATTCCCTGGAGGATTTTGCCAAGTCCCTTGCCAGGCTCATATCCACATCAATTCTGTATGCTTTCAATTTTGTCGTCCCACTATTTATCCTTGTCCACGGTGTTGACCTGCTCAATGAGGTGGTAGGTTTCTCCGCCTATTTTCCTTCTTCCTTCTATTGCCGGGATAGTCTGACGACTGTATATATGGGGTTTCTACCATCGCCATGAATAATCACCTCTTGGTGATTCCACTCAAATTTCACTTCCTGGTGTAGGGTTGATGCTACGGCTCCAGCGGCATGAATCCAGGGCCGTCCTAACCGCAAATTGTAGGACATTGGGATGTCTATCACTTGAAAGTCAACATAGAACCAAGTCAGTCCCATTTGCAGACACAAACTGATTTCCCCAATAGTGGACCTTTGGGATCCATCGAAAGCTTTGACATTGGTGGCTCTATCCTTGATCTCATGTAGTCTCTTTCCTAATGTTCTGAGAGTCACCAATGGACAAATATTAAGGTTGGACCCTCCGTCAACCAGAATTTAGGTGATGAAATAATCCTCACATTGCACAGTGATATGCAATGCCTTGTTGTGGCTCAACCCTTCTGGTGGCAGCTCATCTTCGTGGGAAGAGATTTTGTGACTCTCCAATACTTTCCCTACCATGTTCGCCATTTCTCCTCCAATTATGTTGTTGGGCACATATGCCTCGCTTAGCACTTTCAATAAGGCATTTTATGTGCATCAGAGCTTTGTAGCAGGGCTAAGATGGAGATCTAGGCTGGCGTCTTGTTCAATTGATCGATGACCGAATACTCTTTGGCATGTATCTTCCTCCAGAGGTCATCAGGCCCAGTATCAGTGACGGTTGGTCATCCAGAGGCTTGCTTGCTGGATTCAGCTAGATGTTCTGGAGTATAAACCCTACCGGTTCTGGTCATACCCTGTGCTGCAATTGCTTTTCCAGATTTGGTTTTCCCTTTCCTTTTTGCCTCGACGGTGTAATCCCAAGGAATGGCCTTCGTATGGAATGGTACTATGGTTGACATAGCCACAGGAATGGGTACCCTTGTTTTGGGAGGTAACACAGCAACTTCAAACGGCACAAGTGCTTTTGGGGATCCAAACTTGACCTCAATTGGTTCGGGCGCCTTTGCAGAAGGAGGTGTTTCAAACTCAAATGGTATTGACATGTTCACTTCATCATCCCTATAAGGCTGGATATGGACAACAATCAGATTAAGTGTGACTATTGGTTTCTTTGGCTCGTCACCTTCGGCAATCAATCCAATCGACCCTTTGGGGTCCCAATCATCTTGTATCTCGATCATGTGAACGCCTCCAACCTTGTGGTTAGGTAGAGGGTTGTTGCGAACATTAGTAGCAGGCTCATTTGTTACGATGATCTTATTATCAATCAAATACTGGATCTTATCCTTTAGGGAGCGGCACTCATCAATGGTATGCCCCTTCATGCTGGAATGGTATGCACAAGTTTTGTTTGGGTTGACCCATTGGGAAGGATTTTCTGGAGTTATAGCAGGGATAGGGGTGACGTAACCAGCAGCTTTGAGCCTTTCATACAGCTGGTCGATTGGTTCGGCGATGGTGGTGTACTGTTTGGGTGGTCTGCGTTTGAAGTTTGGCGGGCTCTAGGGAAATTTTGGCGAGGTGACTGATAGTGAGCTTGTTGGGTATTGTAGGCTTGGTAGATGTGTGCTGGTTGGGAGTATTTGGGTGATGTGGGCTGGTATGCAGGAGGTGGAGATGATTGGTAAGTAGGTGGTGGAGCTTGGTAGGAAGGCGAGGGTGCTTGGTAATTTGGGATAGGTTGATATGTGAGTAGAGGTAATGGGTAGGTTTGGTATTTGACTGGGGATTTTGTCCTTTGTGCAACCATTACGGCACTCACATCCCTTTTCTTGGATGCTCCACCAGACTGTAGGGCCTTGTTGGTAGCCTACAATGCTTCAAAGTTAGTGACCATACCACTTTTGATACCTTCCTCGATCCTCTCCCCTAGTTTGATGATGTCGGAAAATTTATGGTCTT
The DNA here is from genome assembly GCA_026770625.1 of Nicotiana glauca. Taxonomy (NCBI): domain Eukaryota; kingdom Viridiplantae; phylum Streptophyta; class Magnoliopsida; order Solanales; family Solanaceae; genus Nicotiana; species Nicotiana glauca. The sequence continues at coordinate 28,918 of MU726318.1, read as the reverse complement.
CGATCAATATCAACCTCTCATAGTACTGTGAGTCCTAAGCTCGGACAAAAAAAACCTATTCATTTATTCTTCTTCTAAGGCTGGACTGACCTTAGCAGCTTCAGATCTCCAACAAGTAGCATTCTTGCGGAATGTCTCCGTGGGTTTCTTCTTCAAATTCCGGATGTAGAATACATCCGGCGCATTCTCTATATTGAATCTGAACCTGTCTATGAAATCTGACGCCATACCTACCCAATTTTTCCACTTCTTGGGGTCTTGGCTAATGTACCAAGATAGAGCATCCCCTTTCAGACTTCTCATAAAGAGCTGCATGCGGATCTTTTCATCTCTTCCGACTCCGACCAACTTATCGCAGTATGTCCTGAAATGGACTCTGGGATCCCCGGTGCCATCGAACATTTCGAACTTGGAGGTTTGTACCCCTCCGAAAGTTTCAACATCTGGCTGGATGCAAAGGTCTTCAGAATTCAACCTCTCGATACCTTTGTTTCCTTCAACTCCCTGGACTTAACTAGTCAACTTTTTGAGTTCTGCGGCCACGCTCTTGATAAAAGAGTCTTTGTCATGAGACTCAGGTGTGTTTGAAATGGGCTGAGTAGGATGCGACACGGTTTTCACATAAATGGGGTTGTTGTGATGAGGGTGAGAATGGCCATTTGTAGAGTTTAGTGGTTCAGGGAAGAGTAATGGGGTGTTACTTGAAGTGTGACAGGTGTTTCAATGGTGATGAGGAGCGGGTTGATTTTATGATTTCGGGATATTTTGTGAAAGTGCGGGGTTTCGAGTGTAGTTGACGTCTGGGTAGTGAGGGAAAATGACAAGCTGGCCAAATTCCAGACTTGGTCCAGTTCTTCCTAGAATTTCAACGACTTCTGCTCAAGTTGGGAGGCACTTTCCTTGGAAACCTGAATAACCTGAGAAGTCTCTACCCTTTCAAGCGAACTCTCCTTCCTGATGTTGCTCAAGTCTTCCATTTTTGCTTTGTTCTCATTTCTGATAGGACTCGGAGGAGGAGGAGGTGGACGACCCTTAGATCTCATAGAGTATGATGATGCTAGAGTGCAAGGACTAACCATTGGGGAAGGGGAATAAAACGAAAAAGCAAAAACAAAAATGGTAACAAGTTAGTAAAGATTATGAGGAAAAAATGTTGTGATATTTAAACACATAGTGCAAGAGTATGAAACGTGTCCTAAATTGGGAGCCTCGTTGTGCCCGAGATAGGCCTAGCAACAAGTTAATTTGGAGAGCTTATAATGCTAAATGCCTCATTTTATTGATAAAAATAAGACGAATCCTAAAATGACACTAAAAATAGCAGAAAAATAAAATGTCACTAATGGTCGTGGGCCTTATTACATTAAAGCAAAAGAAAGACTCCTAACTACTTGGTCCCAGAAGGACCTTCCCCAGTCTCGGCATCTTTAGCTCCATCGAACAGCTTCACCAACTCACGCAGTCCCAGCATCAAGTAAGCTCTAGCCAAATGACCTCCTTCGCTTCCCTCAGTATTCTAACAGTTTTTGATCCTTTGGATGAACTTCCTATCCAATTCTACCAAACCCCGCTCCAAATACCCTTGGCGCTGACAGCCATATCTTTCCATTCCTCGACAAATTTTGATGGGCTTCTTGAATTTCCCGGTGCTCACTCTCTTACTCCCGAATCCTCTTACGTAATTGGTTGTACATAGCCTGCTCCTCGGCCTTTTCATCGATGACCCTGTAACCTCGAGCAAACCCTGATCATCCCAAACCATCATGATTATCCTCCAGCCTCCCTGAGTAGTATGGCAAACAACCGGCATGATATCTATCCTGCTCAATAGAATCTCTCCCCAATGTGATTTTACAGTGCCACATGTGCTGAGCTTGGCACTTATGAGGGCTATCGTCATCCTGAAAGTAGGCCCTGAAATGACCTATTTTGTCGACCCTTGGTATAACCTTCTTCCTTCCTGCCTGTCTCATGAATCGGAGAGGGACATAAGGATAAGTTCCTCTCAGACCTATGAGAATAAGAAATGGGTGCATCCCGAGATCGGACAATGAACTCTTCAGTAGAGAACCATTTGAACATCCACTGCACTTGGTCTTCTTTCAGATTTTCAAACAGCTCTACCCATTTTTTAGCATCTTCTGGTTGAGCGAGCATGCTAGGCATATAATTCATTCGCCTTGGCTGATGGAAGGCGATATGATCATCCCAGTCCCTACATAGGATCTCTTGCCGATATTCACCCTTTTGGAGGTGCTCCATGAGCCAAAGTTGGAGTCGTAAATTACAACCCTCAAGTGATTGGCCCCTTGCTGACATTTTTCTAGGGCTCGATATATCTCCGCGACAATTATTTGTACTATGCTGAAAGGCTGCCCGCCAATCCCTTCTATTAGAGTCTTGGTAATCATGGCCAGTCTGGTATGGATCCTAGCCTTCTTCATGGGAAATACTATCATCCCCAAAAAGCATAATATGAAGACGAAGACTCTTTTGTGGATATGCCCCAATGAGGTGATGGCGAATTCATCTGGGTAAGTGCAGTAAGACTTGCTATGGTCGTACCTTTCGTATAGATAGTCAAAAAGAATGTAAGAGTCCTTCAAACAAGTCAAGTATGGGTTCTTCCTTAGTCCCATTATTTTGAGGAAACCCCTACCCTTGCGATTTTCTGGCATAAGCAAACCCGGAGTCTTCCAAGGAATACCAGCTAACCCTCCTATCTCCTCAAACAAAGGTGTCATTTCCAGGTCCCCAAAGCGAAATACAGATCTGCTGCCATCCCAGAATAAAGTTGCAACCTCTATGATTTCGTTGTCGGGTTGGATCTCCAAAAGAGAAGGTAAATTTCCCAAGTATTTACGGACGAGAGCCTAATCGCTGGAGTGAAGGTCCTCCCACCAGCTTAGCAACCTTGGGTGAATGTGGGTTACCATGCCGAATCTGGGGACGTCGTGCCTCATTTCTGCAAAACAAAGTGTTAGACCCTTACCCCGCCGGACTCGACTATTTAAACCAATAATTAGAATAAATGGCATTTAGCTCTCCAAATAAATGCACATAATATGGTGGTGTCCATTTGGGTTTCAAGGAAATCCAGTGGACATTGGAGAAGGCTATCTTAAATAATCATTATGCGGATAGCTTAACTGACTCGGCTAGGTTTGACAGTGATGCATGCACAATTGAGCAGAGTAAGGTGTCTATGGGGTGTTAGACCGGTACCCTTGAGCAGACAACTCAAGAGGGAAAGGCACGGAACCGTCGACTGCACCGCTGATCGACTGGTTTTACCGCAAATACGCCTTTGCCAAATTTAGGGGGTAATATTATCGGAAGGGCGCAACCGCTCATTATAAGCGTTGCTATGGTATTTCTTTGGCACGAGTGGAATATGATGTTGAAGATGCAATTACAACAATAAAACAAATTATCATGTATTTGCACGTTCATAAAGTAATGATTACAATAATTGCTCATAATTACAACAGTATTGGAGGAAAGTGGTAAAAGAAAGCATTAAAGAAAAGAAACAAGGAGCCAAGTCAGTTTCATAGAAGAAGAGATAAGACATTAAATAAAGGCAATAAAGTCACAAATAACATGAAATGGTAAATGCCTTAAGAAATCCCTGTCACACCTCCCTTTTCCTACTACACCCCCAGGAGGGGTANGGTTTGACTCTGTTTAACAGTCCGCGAACCAGAAATCCGAGTAAGGAATTCTGTTAACCCGGGAGAAGGTGTTAGGCATTCCCAGGTTCCGTGGTTCTAGCATGGTCTCTTAACTATCATATTCGGCTTATTTATCTGATTTTTAAAACATGTTTCAACTTATATGCTTTTTAGCTTTGAACCGCTTTTATTGTTATTTTCAAAGAGAATTGCAACGTCGTGAAAACATGTCTCGAACCACATCACATAAATGCACCCGTAGTTTTCGACACATTTTGACTTCGTTGGGATTTGGATTTGGGTCACATAAATGCATGCCCGAATTTAAGAAGGTAATGTTATTAAATGTCGTGCCTAAGAGCAACTAGCGCGTTATCATCTTTGGGGAAGACCGTAAAATTCGCTAAACGGCCCATCCCAAATTTTAAGTATTTTAATATAGATATTTACCGAGGGCCCCGCAATTTATGCATTTATTTGGCGAGGCTCGTCTCATTTATTATTTATAGGCAAACCTAAAAGCAACTATGGTTTTCTATTTTTATTGTCTCTAAAATAAAAGAAAGAGTCCTAGCTAATTAAAGTATATGAAGAGGCCGAATTCTTGTGATTCAATATCAACTTAATTAAGTTCAATAGCACAACAAATAACAAACAAAAAATTATTAGCAAATCGTTCGAAACAAACAGCTTGTATTTTATATGTATAAAAATATAACTGGACAGTTATATGCCTGGGCCCAGGCCCAACGTACACATGCGGCAGAACGGGACCTGGGCCGCTCAATAGGGCATTGAAGCCTTCGTTTCGTGCAAATGGGTTGTTGAGCCCAAGCTCTCAACCTAGATTCACTTTGTACAATTAGTTTACTGAGAGTTTCTTCAAGTCATTCTGATTAAATCCAAGTGACATTGATTGCTTTGGTTCTAATTATTACGCTCGGGCTTAGAACGAAGCTATTCAGTTTAAATTAGTCAAAATGCGGGTCTGGACTCAGTTTTATATACACATTCAATTCGTGTGGCCCTTGAAAATCTAACGCCTGCCTTACCAATTTTTACAACTACCTGACCAGTATTTTAACTATTTATTTGTAGACTAACTCTTGAAGCAAATCAGTTGAAGACTAAATGTGTTTTGAATTGCTGGAACCACTGCCAATTTCCATTGTTAACATACTTCCTATTCTGCATTCAACTTCTATAGTAGCACAACCCAAAATAAAAAAAGATTCAAACTATCATTGGTTGTTGTGGTGAAAACGAACCAAAACTAACAAACTAACTAGTAAACTACTACATTGAAGATGGAAACAATTACTAAATGGTTTTCTGAATTACATTTTAAATAAATATACGAGAAGCTAACAGGCTACTAACTTCTTATTACCGTGAATTGTGCTGCTAACCTAACAGGATATCGAAAAATCATACGAATCTGAGAATTATTAGTTTATACAGTAACAGCAGATAACAGGCAGCAGCAAATTGTCGCTCAAAAATAGCTCAAAACCAGTTTTAACCCAGAATAACACTCGACCACAGCCAAGAACCAATCGTAAAACCAACAGCAATAGCAGATACCAAAACAAACAGACTTAATCGAGCTTGAATTAAACCAAAACTGGACCAACAATCCCAGAAGAAGTTCCAGCCAACTGAAACTAGGAGGGCAGATCAAAATTAGCTTCTGAAATTCGAAACTGAACCAACACCTAATGGAACAGTGTTTCAGGTTATACTCTTAAAAGACTGATCCTAAGCTCTCAAACATGTCTACCTCTAAACTCTGTCCATAACTAAAGTCCTAAGAAAAGCTCTCAAAAAAAAACTCTCTCAATGATCTCCTTTTTTTCTACTCTCTAAAACTGATCCAAATGTTTTTTAATGTTTCTCCCTCTGTTTCAACTCAGACCAACCCTTTTAAAGGGCACCAGTTAGTGCTATTTCCACTATATTTCAGCTTTTTATTTGTTAATTACTCATTATCCTAGTGCTCATTATTAAAATCAATAGTGCACCATTATCAACTAGGATCCCTTATTATCAGTATTAGTACAGTTTCAACTCAGGGATGTCTCCACTTAGTTTATTAGCAGCATTTTATGCCCAAACTACCTCTGAAACCTCTGTGAATTACTTTTAAAACCTACCTGTTATTCACATCTTTTAAGTCCTAACAAACAACAAACAACAAACAATGACTGACACCTTCAGCTGATTTGAAAAACTAGAAATGAGAACTGATTTGTTGTACAGACCTACCCTGGAATTAGAAATAATAGAAAGCTGATTTTCAACCAATCCAAATGCACATTCAACTCAAATTCTGACTCAAACCCTAACAACCTAATTGCAGTAAAAGATGTAACCAATTTGATCATTGCCGACTATAACTCGACCCTTAAGAATTGAAAAAAAACAAAATAACATAATTGATCAAGGCGGAATTGACCTTAAGCCCGTTTGAAATACTAACAAAAATACTAACAAGGTCATGCTAAGTATTTTCACTACTGGTCAAATGAAACAAAATAAGAAGGAGGAGCAAAAACATGAAAGAAATGTGAAAAAGAAAACAAATATAAAGAAATGAAAGAAAAAGGAACAGAAATACCTAAACACTGGCCCAGCCTTGAAGTTCTTGTTCAACCTTTCGATTTTGACTGAAAAGGGTCTCAATCACCTATTCTCAGATGAGAACACATGACCAAGATCCATTTCAGTCTTAATCGTTACCCAATCCACCGGTTTTAGAGTTTTGACATTTTAGGTCTCGCCTTTGATTCAATATTCGACGGGTTTCAGAGGGATTCGAGGGTAGCCAGTGATGGATTAGGCCTGAGGGGGTCAAGGTGGTTGTGTGGTGTTGATTTGGGGTCAAGGGAAGGTGGCGCTACCACCGGGGAATCTTGTAGCGGCGCTAGGGTTCATATGGTCAAAAAGATATTCGACGGGTTCTAGGAAGATTCGAGGGAAGGTGTTTGGATATTTGGAATGAGGAGGTAGATGTGAGGCTAGGGTGTTAATTTGGGTGAGTTCTGATGACCTAAGGTTTTGAACGAAATCTTCGATTCAATATTCGAAGATTTTGACGGGGATTTGAGGGAAGATGTTTGGAGTTCCAGAACGGGGAGGGGGAGAGGAATCTATGGTGTAAAGATGAGGGTGCTTGGATCCGGTCGCCGCCATGGGCGATTTTCGGTGGGCGGAGGGCGGCGGCGGAGGGGTTGGTCTCTGAAGGTTAGAGACGAAGGAGATGGGGGGTTCTAAGGGGGTGGGGTGCGTTACTCCCTTTTATATGGATTCAGGGATTGAATTAAGGTCGTTAGATCAACTAGAATCAACGGCCTAGATCAACCATTTAATCTGAACGGTGTCATTTTTGGGGGGGAGTTGGACCGGGTATAGAGAGGGTCGGGTTAGGTTAAGTGGATACGGGTTGTCGGTGAGGTTAGGGACCATTCGATCAAATGAGATCGACGGTCCTGATCAAAGCTTATCCAAACGACGTCGTTTGGCTTAAGCTGGAGACTGTACTGGATTGGGGAACGGGTTTGGGCCTGTTTTAATGGGTTTGGTCCAATTTCGAATTCTCTTCTTTATTTCCCTTCTTTTATTTTCTAATTATTTTCCCAAAATTAATACTAATATTCCTAAAACAAATTATAATCCCAAATCAATTTTAAAATATTAATTAACTTTAAATAATAATTATCACAAGTAATTAAATATCGAATCATACAACTTTGACATTAAACACTAAAATGCGAGAAAAATACATTTATATACATATTATTTCATTTCATTTTTTTTAGAATAAGTAATTTACTACTTAATTCTAGAATTGTAAAATCAAATCCTAGATACATTTGCAACCTATTTTGTATATTTTGCTTCTTTTTTTTCATTTATTTAAACACATAAATATGCACGGACACAAGCAAATAATGACATAAAATATCACGAAAATGCACACAATAAAACAGACAATTTTTGTTTTGATTTCTTTGGGAGTAATTCATGTGAGGCAAAAATCACGTGCTCACAGCTGCCCCTCTTTGCTCGTAAAGACGAAGAGTTTTCTTGCAAAGACAAAGTGAGCGGACACGAGTGATTTTTGCTCGTTTGAATACTCCGTGTGAAGCATTTTTGAAAGATTATGACCGAACATCTGCTTCAAAGTTTCCTACATATCCCTGGCTAAAAGGGAATCAGGTCAATGTAGTTCGGGATATTTTGGTAGCTGGGACTACCATGGAGTTGTGGTTTTACTGTCACTGTCGTTGTTGTTGCTGCTACTGCTTACTGACCTCCTTATTATACCGTGCTAAAAGAAAATAAGAAGCTAGACTAAAAACTATAGTCTATGAATTACAAATTCTTATCTAGATCTTCCAATTTGTTCTTGTGTTTCTTGTTGTCTTGTTGTCTTGTATTCTCTTATAGCAATTCCTTTGTTGCTACCTTGCATCGATTTCTTGACTTGTTCTCCCTTTCTTCAGGCGGGTACCTGATTACTTGACCTTGAATGTATTTTTTCTCTTTTTCTCAGGTGGATGCCTGATTGCTGAACTCGAACTGCTTCTTCCCTTCCTATGAAATTTGAATTGTTTTCCTCTTGAAACTTGAATTGTCTTCTTTTGACCATTTTTGCCTTTCTTTTTGTTCCTCCGGGTGGGTTCTGCAATCAAAACAAGCAAAACAAACGAAATCTTCTGCCCCAGTTTGCACTAGGAAGATTTTTGAGTTGTTGCCAAAATTGTAAACCACTTATACTACTGGTGCAGGAGGTAGGATAAAGACTAGACCAAGATGTGCGCCTCCTACGAGTAAAACCATGACACTTTGACTAACAAATGCGTCGGCCAAAATAAAACCTGAATGAACCAAACTAAGAATTGCGTCTCCTAAGGGTGAATTTAAATGTCCAATATTAGGAAGTGCATCTCCTATTAATGAACTGTTAATTTAGGAAGTGCGTCTCCTACAGGTGAAACTTTAATGAATCAAACTAGGAAGTGCGTCTCTTACGAATGAACTATTAATTTAGGAAGTGCGTCTCCTATGAACTATCAATTTAGGAAGTGCGTCTCCTACAGGTGAACTTTTAATGACTCAAACTAAGAAGTGCATCTCCTATGAACTATAAATTTAGGAAGTGTGTCTCCTACAGGTGAACTTTTAATGACTCAAACTAGGAAGTGTGTCTCCTATAAACTATCAATTTAGGAAGTGCGTCTCCTACAGGTGAAACTTTTAATAACTCAAACCAGGAAGTGCGTCTCAAATGAACTGTCAATTTAGGAAGTGCGTCTCCTATAGGTGAAACTTTTAATAACTCAAACTAGGAAGTGTGCCTCCTATGAACTATCAATTTAGGAAGTGCGTCTCCTACAGGTGAAACTTTTAATAACTCAAACTAGGAAGTGCGTCTCCTATGAACTATCAATTTAGGAAGTGCGTCTCCTACAGGTGAAACTTTTAATAACTCAAACTAGGAAGTGCGTCTCCTATGAACTATCAATTTAGGAAGTGCGTCTCCTACAGGTGAAACTTTTAATAACTCAAACTAGGAAGTGCGTCTCCTATGAACTATCAATTTAGGAAGTGTGTATCCTATGGGTGAAACTTTTAATGACTCAAACTCTGAAGTGTATCTCCTACGGATAAACTATCAATTTAGGAAGTGTGTCTGCTATGAGTGAAACTTTTAATGACTCAAACTAGGGAGTGCGTCTCCTATGAACTAAAAATTTAGAAAGTTCGTCTCCTATGGGTGAAACTTCAATGACTCAAACTAGGAAGTGCGTCTCCTATGAATAAACTATCCATTTAAGAAGTGCGTCTCATACAGGTGTAAATCAACTTAAGCTAGGAAGTGCGTCTCCTATGAGTGAAACTTTAATTTAGGAAGTGTGTCTCCTATGTGTGCAAATCAACTTAGGAAGTGCGTCTCCTAGGGGTGAAACTTTAATGACTCAAACTAGGAAGTGTGTCTCCTATGAATGAACTTATCAATTTAGGAAGTGCGTCTCCTATAGGTGTAACTTTAATGACTCAAACTAGGAAGTGCATATCCTATGAATGAACTATCAATTTAGGAAGTGCGTCTCCTATGACTTAAACTAGGAAGTGCGTCTCCTATGAACTATCAATTTAGGAAGTGCGTCTCCTACAGGTGTAAATCAACTTAAGCTAGGAAGTGTGTCTCCTATGGGTGAAACTTCAATTTAGGAAGTGCGTCTCCTACGTGTGAAAATCAACTTAGGAAGTGCGTCTCCTAGGGGTGAAACTTTAATGACTCAAACTATGAAGTGTGTCTCCTATGAATGAACTCTTAATTTAGGAAGTGCGTCTCCTACAGGTGAAACTTCAATGACTCAAACTAGGAAGTGTGTCTCCTATGAATGAACTTATCAATTTAGGAAGTGCGTCTCCTATAGGTGTAACTTTAATGACTCAAACTACGAAGTGCGTATCCGATGAATGAACTTATCAATTTAGGAAGTGCGTCTGCTATAGGTGTAACTTTAATGACTCAAACTAGGAAGTGCGTATCCTATGAATGAACTATCAATTTAGGAAGTGCGTCTCCTACGACTTAAACTAGGAAGTGCGTCTCCTATAAACTATCAATTTAGGAAGTGCGTCTCCTACAGGTATAAATCAACTTAGGAAGTGTGTCTCCTATAACAAAATATGACTTGAAAAACTTAAACTAGGAAGTGCGTCTCCTAGGGGTGATGTGTGATCTTCTAAATAGCCTTTGCATAAGCAGAATTGGCGCATTACACCTAAACATTTCCAGCTTCCAATGCTTTGATATGAACATAGCTTTCACCCCTGTTTCAAACAAAGAAAACTTGTGAGTTTAAGTATGGTGGTTGGTTTGACACTCCTGCTGGGGATGGTTTTCTCCTTTCCATGCTCTGCTTCATCCGATTGCCTTGAACTTGGTTGAAAATTTTCGACCTTCTGACTGATCCTTAGCTGCAGGATTCCTAACTCTTTTTTTTTCTAGTCTTCTTATCTGGCCTTATATATCTCCCATGATAACTGATTTCCATTCGACTATCTTGCCTATTTATTGATTATCCTCTCTCTCTGTCATATTTGTGTCTCACGTGAACCCCAAAGCACGACACTTGACACCCCCTCATTGGGTATGCTGTTCTTTCTTGACTTAAACCACTAGTCATGTCCTTGAGGTCTACGGCTCCCTCATTTGCCATAATAACTTTATTTCCTGCTTGGAATACCTTGCTTGTCACTGGTTAGCCACTTTCTTTGTCACTCTTATCACAGAGAACACCTTTGATCTGTTCACCCTAAACCTCCATCTGTTTGAATATACCAAACCTCTGTATTTCACACGACTTCGAAGCATGTTGATTGCTACCAGCTTAGTGCGCTTGTTTTTATTTCCGGTCTTATGACGCTTTGATGTTCTAACTAGATCCCGTTTTGTGCAATTGGAAAGCTGGTGGCAAATTTTGAAGTCATTTCTCACTTGTTCTGACCAAACAGACTCAGGAAGAGGAAGTAGACAAGACAAAACGAACAGAGTAAAGGAAAGAGATGATTCCTAATAAGAAAACTACAAAGTAGAAACCTATTAGATGAGGATACCAACTCTAACGACCATGACATTATTTTGTTAAGCGAATCTAATGTTCAGCTTTTGTTGTGCCTTTTTGCCGTGAAACTGGGCTTCAAAGCTCCGCTTATCCAATCTGATTCCCAATCCTTATTCGACTTGTAGTGCCCGAGGGGTTTTCACCATCAAGCCTCTCTCATTTTGGTCTTTCTCGGCTTATCATCATCTTACGGTACCCGTGAGGGTTTTCATCGATAAGACTCTCATTTTTCAATATCCTCCTTGCTTGGACCAGAGTGTTGCCCCTGATATGAATTAGTTTTGCTTGCTCGACTTGGCATCTTTTTAAGACTGATCAGAAGGTCTTTCTTTGGATCGTAACGTGGGCTTTTGGATAGGGTTAGAAAGAAAGGGTATTAAAGGCGCAAAACAAATTAACATGGGTTTAGAATTACAACCTTTGGAACCAGATTTCTTTACAACAACCACAACTTCTGCCCCAGTTTCTTGCTTGGGGATCTTTCGAGTTTTATTTCCCTATGACCGAGCCGTGAAGCTGCCTCCGTATCCTTAAAAGAAATCAGGTCAAACATAGTTCACACTGAATTCCTTGTTTTTATAATTTTTCTTTTTACTTATTATTATTATTATTATTTCTTTTTCTTTTTCTTTTTCTTTTTCTTTTCTCATCCCTTTTTTTCTTTTTTCTTTTATTGTTTTTGTTTTTTTTCCTTTTTCTTTTTCTTTTCTTGTGTTTTCTAATCTTTACTACCAATTCCGAAAGAGGGGTATGAAAGAAAAAAAATAAGGCTCAAAAGGAGTAACGAAGGATAAAGTGTTTAGATAGCAGAACAAAATGCCTTCGTCATTCCAATCTTTAAAACACGCAAAGTACAAATAACACAACTAAACAAACGTTTGTAACATCTTCTGATCGTGCTAGACTTGATAGCTATATTCACACATTTGCTTTCTTCATCTGTTAAAAACACCATTGGGCAAAATTCTCATTACCATGAACGGCCCATGTCAATCTGGACAACTTGTCTTTAATTTCAGACGGATGCGACATGAAACATAAGGTTTCTTTATTTTCTATCATCCCCAGTTTCACAGTGTTCGGGCTTCAAATGATCTCAAACTGTTCTTATTTCCCTTAAGTGTCCCGATCATCTCCCAATGGCGTTATGATTAACTTTTAAGATTAGTCCTAGAACTATGTGTGCATGTCATGTCACTAGAGTCGACATAAAAAGAACTATAAATAGGAGATAACTAAGCAAAAGAAGATTTGACCAAAAATAACAGAAAACAGAGAATTGCTTCAGACAAACAGGGAAAGAGTTTGTACAACAAAACAAGCACAATAAACTACGGTACAACCCTTAGAACAAACCTAGACAACACCAAATGAGATACTATTACCAAAGGAACTAGACAAAATAAAATGATAGAAGGGTTTGATTTACAAGATCACATCCAGATTACAACCCTGAAATAACCTGGACAACAGAAATGACAACAAAATAAACCACCAAAACTCCTCCCTAGCTTGCCAAGAGATGGAGAATCTTTCTGATTACCAAGCACAACATCTTAGCCATTGACTTATGCATAAACAATATTAGGACCTTCACAAGTCTTCATCCCATTGTTCTTAACAAATTGCTTTTGGGTTCCCCGTGCGTGCTCGTTTTTAAGATCAACCTCTAATAGCGCTAAAAGCTTAGCAGCACGTCGACCTCTGAGGCTCCCAGAAGAGTTCTCACATTTCTTTTCAAAATAAACCATACCCACTGTGTGTGTCTCATTATGCACATGAGATGGACTTTGGCTGGTATCTGCTGCATATGGATTTTGTACAACAATGTCGCCTGCATCAATATGCTTCTCAATCGCATTCTTAAGATTCCAACACTTCTCTATGTCATGCCCCGGGACATCTGAGCAATATGCGCACCTTTGAGAAAAATCAAACTTCTTTTGCAGAGGGTTTGGCATTCTTATCTGGATTGGCTTCAACATGTCCGATTTCCTTAGCCTTTTGAACAGACTGGCATATGACTCTCCCAATGGAGTGTAGGTTTTCTTCTGTAACCTCTCATTCTTTTTCTTTTATATATATTTTTTTAGTTGTGGTCGAATCTTATGGAGATTGCCTACGTATCATGACCCCGCATGAATCAGACCGTGCATAGTTCTGGCCGATAAGTGCAAAATGACAAAAAAAAATTGGATTTTTTTTCATAAAATAAAAATGTGTTTATTACAACGACATATTTTATTACAAGATTAACGGACTCCAAAAGACTCTAACATCAAAACAGCCTAAAAATAGACTAACAGACTCTGACTGACAAATATAGACTTTTTTTTATTTAAAATCATCACAGTCTCTCAAAAAAATCATAAAAATATCCGGTTTTGTCAATACGGCCTTTCAGCACTTCGAATAAGATTTAAAGGCTATGTTTTCTAACCGGTCAAAATTTTTTAAAAATGACCAAAGGCGGTTGTTCTTGCAAAAACGGCCTTCCGGTGTCCTTTTGGGCACATTCGGCTATTTTGGACAAGAATGACATCAGCTTCTCTTATGGAAAAACAACGACATTTATTTACCCTATAAAAACAATTCTCCCCTTTTTTCTCTTTTAATATTTTTTCAAATAGTTGAACCCGATATGGGTTACCTACGTATCCCACATCCGGTGAGAATTAAACTTACGTAGTTCTGCCCAATAAAACAAACTATTCTTGAAAGCAAGACAACCCTTTTTTTTCATCGGTAAATAAAACCAACTATTTTTTTTTAACACAATTTTTTTTCATTGGCAAATAAAACAAGCTATTTTGAAAAATAAAAACTTTCCCTTTTTTTTTCTTTTCATCGGCAAATAAAATAAACTATAAAAATATTGTTTTTTCATTTTCTTAAAAATTCGGTAGAGTTTTAGTACTATTTGGATATTGGTATTTTCGAAACCGGCGACTAACTCTCTTAACCTTCTATACTGCTATTTCTTTTTTACTTTTTTTTCAATACTCGAAAATCGGCCAGTATGCACGTCCGAAGCAAATAAATGCATAGGAAGCAAGTAAGATGCATCAGGATGGTCTTTTTTATTTCAGGTACACCTGTCCTAGACAGACCCAACCCCTGTGTTGAGTCCCCTAAGTCAAATGCACATGATGCAAACAAACGTTCCTACTAGGGATCCGGCATGAGGCTTTGTTATTCTAGGTTTAAATCCTGGGTTTATTATTCTAGACCTGGCTTACCC
>MU726318.1:0-13607 GCA_026770625.1 Nicotiana glauca | reverse complement strand
TAAATGGGAAAAGACTCTAAACAGAAGAGAAGTCACACGAAGTGCACCCTTCTCCATGATGTAGAAGACTCAGAGAGAGGAAGGATTCGTAACAATTTATATACAGTTCACCAATATCAAAGCGGTAAAAAGTAGCATTTAGCACCTTAGGTCCAAACATGTGAATAAAACCAGATAATAAATAAAGCCAAATATAACAAGTATTCTAAGCTCGAATTTCTAACCATGAACCAGTGGTTCTGGGTTAAGATCCCAAGTAGAGTCTCTAGAGCTGTCACACCTCCCTTTTCCTACTACACCCCCAGGACGGGTAGTATATAAAGGGAGTTTTTCCAATTAAAGGACAATTGAAATAGGATTCGTTTATTAAGAGATTCAGAGTCGCCACTTGGGAGATTTATGGTGTCCCAAGTCACCGGTTTGAATCCCAAATCGAGGAAAAGGTTTGACTCTGTTTAACAGTCCGTGAACCAGAAATCCGAGTAAGGAATTCTGTTAACCCGGGAGAAGATGTTAGGCATTCCCGGGTTCCGTAGTTCTAGCATGGTCGCTTAACTTTCATATTCGGCTTATTTATCTGATTTTTAAAACATGTTTCAACTTATATGCTTTTTAGCTTTGATCCGCTTTTATTGTTATTTTCAAAGAGAATTGCAACGTCGTGAAAACATGTCTCGAACCACGTCACATAAATGCACCCGTAGTTTTTGACACATTTCGACTTCGTTGGGATTTGGATTTGGGTCACATAAATGCACGCCCGAATTTAAGAAGGTAATGTTATTAAATGTCGTGCCTAAGAGCAACTAACGCGTTATCATCTTTGGGGAAGACCGTAAAATTCGCTAAACGGCCCATCCCAGATTCTAAGTATTTTAATATAGATATTTACCGAGGGCCCCGCAATTTATGCGTTTATTTGGCGAGGCTCGTCTCATTTATTATTTATAGGAAAACCTAAAAGCAACTATGGTTTTCTATTTTTTATTGTCTCTAAAATAAAAGAAAGAGTCCTAGCTAATTAAAGTATATGAAGAGGCCGAATTCTTGTGATTTAATATCAACTTAATTAAGTTCAATAGCACAACAAATAACAAACAAAACATTATTAGCAAATCGTTCGAAACAAACAGCTTGTATTTTATATATATATAAATATAACTGGATAGTTATATGCCTGGGCCCAAGCCCAACGCACACATGCGGCAGAACGGGACCTGGGCAGCTCAATAAGGCATTTAAGCCTTCGTATCGTGCAAATGGGCTGTTGAGCCCAAGCCCTCAACCTAGATTCACTTTGTACAAATAGTTTACTGAGAGTTTCTTCAAGTCATTCTGATTAAATCCAAGTGACAGTGATTGCTTTTGTTCTAATTATTATGCTCGATCTTAGAACGTAGCTATTCAGTTTAAATTAGTCAAAATGCGGGTCTGGACTCAGTTTTATATACACATTCAATTCGTGTGGCCCTTGAAAATCTAACGCCTGCCTTACCAATTTTTACAACTACCTGACCAGTATTTTAACTATTTATTTGTAGACTAACTCTGGAAGCAAATCCGTTGAAGACTAAATGTGTTTTGAATTGCTGGAACCACTACCAATTTCCATTGTTAAAATACTTCGTATTCTGCATTCAACTTCTATAGTAGCACAGCCCAAACTAAAAAAAGATTCAAACTATCATTGGTTGCTGTGGTGAAAACGAACCAAAACTAACAAACTAACTAGTAAACTACTACATTGAAGATGGAAAAAATTACTAAATGTTTTTCTGAATTACTTTTTAAACAAATATACGAGAAGCTAACAGGCTACTAACTTCTTATTACCGTGAATTGTGTTACTAACCTAACAGGATATCGAAAAATCATACGAATCTGAGAATTACCAGTTTATATAGTCCATTACAAACAAACTAAAGTAATGAACTCATCCTGCAAATTATAGAACTAACTACAATTTAGTGAACTAATAAAATAGTAAGTGATAACAAGTATTGATCAACAGCTGCATTTCTATTTCATTTCAACTTCAACTTCAAGCTTACATCAACACATGGTTTCAAAATGTGTACCTGGAAAATGGAAGAAGAAGAAGAAGAAGAAGAAGAAGAAGAAGAAGAAGAAGAAGAAGAAGAAGAAGAAGAAGAAGAAGAAGAAGAAGAAGAAGAAGAAGATGAAGAAGAAGAAGAAGAAGAAGAAGAAGAAGAAGAAGAAGAAGAAGAAGGAGCAATCAGCAACAGCAGATAACAGGCAGCCGCAAATTGTCACTCAAAAATAGCTTAAAACCAGTTTTAACCCAGAATAACACTCGACCACAGCCCAGAACCAATCGTAAAACCAACATCAACAATAGATACCAAAACAAACAGACTCAACCGAGCTTGAATTAAACCAAAACTGGAGCAACAATCTCAGAAGAAGTTCCAGCCAATTGAAACTAGGAGGGCAGATCAAAATCAGCTTCTGAAATTCGAAACTGAACCAACACCTAATGGAACAGTATTTTAGGTTCTACTCTCAAAAGACTGATCCTAAGCTCTCAAAAATGTCTACCTCCAAACTCTGTCCAGACCTGAAGTCCTAAGAAAAGCTCTTAAAAAAAAACTCTCTCAATGATCTCCTCTTTTCTACTCTTTAAAACTGATCCAAATGTTTTTTAATGTTTCTCCCTCTATTTCAACTCAGACCAACCCTTTTAAAGGGCACCAGTTAGTGCTATTTCCACTATATTTCAGCTTTTCATTTGTTAATTACTCATTATCCTAGTACTCGTTATTAAAATCAATAGTGCACCATTATCAACTAGCAGCCTTTATTATCAATATTAGTACAGTTTCCACTCAGGGATGTCTCCACTTAGTTTATTAGCAGCCTTTTCTGCCCAAACTACCCCTGAAACCTCTGTGAATTACTCTTAAAACCTACGTGTTATTCACATTTTTTAAGTCTAAATTTCTTACAAACAACAAACAACAAACAATGACTGACACCTTTAGCTGATTTGAAAAACTAGAAATGAGAACTGATTTGTTGTACAGACCTACCCTGGAATTAGAAATAATAGAAAACTGATTTTCAACCAATCCAAATGCACATTCAAACTCAAATTCTGACTCAAACCCTAACAACCTAATTGCAGTAAAAGATGTAATCAATTTGATCCTTGCTAACTATAACTCGACCCTTATGAATTAAAAAAACAAAATAACAGAATTGATCAAGGTAGAATTGACCTTCAGCCCATTTGAAATATTAACAAAAATACTAACAAGGTCATGCTAAGTATTTTCACTACTGGTCAAATGAAACAAAATAAGAAGGAAGAGCAAAAACATGAAAGAAACGTGAAAAAGAAAAAAAATAAAGAAATGAAAGAAAAAGGAACGGAAATACCTAAACACTGGCCCAGTATTGAAGTTCTTCTTCAACCTTTCGATTTTGACTGAAAAGGGTCTCAATCACGTGTTCTCATATGAGAATACATGACCAAGATCCATTTCAGTCTTAATCGTTACCCAATCCGCCGGTTTTAGAGTTTTGACATTTTAGGTCTCGCCTTTGATTCAATATTCGACGAGTTTCAGAGGGATTCGAGGGTAGCCAGTGATGGATTAGGCCTGAGGTGGTCAAGGTGGTTGTGTGGTGTTGATTTAGGGTCAAGGGAAGGTGGCGGCGCCACCGGGGAATCTTGTGGTGGCGCTAGGGTTCATATGGTCAAAAAGATATTCGACGGGTTCTAGGCAGATTCGAGGGAAGGTATTTGGATATTTGGAATGAGGAGGTGGAGGTGAGGCTAGGGTGTTAATTTGGGTGAGTTTCGATGACCTAAGGTTTTGAACGAAATCTTCGATTCAATATTCGAAGATTTTGACGGGGATTTGAGGGAAGATGTTTGGAGTTCCAGAATGGCGAGGGGGAGAGGAATCTATGGTGTAAAAATGAGGGTGTTTGGATGCCGGCCGCCGCCGTGGGCGGAGGGCGGCGGCGGAGGGGTTGGTCTCTGATGGTTAGAGACAAAGGATATGGGGGGTTCTAAGGGGGTGGGGTGCGTCACTCCCTTTTATATGGATTCAGGGATTAAATTCAGGTCGTTAGATCAACTGGAATCAACGGCCTGGATCAACCATTTAATCTGAACGGTGTCATTTTTAGGGGGAGCTGGACCGGGTATAGAGAGGGTCGGGTTAGGTTAAGTGGATACGGGTTGTGGGTGAGGTCAGGGATCGTTCGATCAAATGAGATCGACGGTCCTGATCAGAGCTTATCCAAACGACGTCGTTTGGCTTAAGCTGGAGATTGGACTAGATTGGGGAACGAGTTTGGGCCTGTTTTAATGGGTTTGGTCCAATTTCGAATTCTCTTCTTTATTTCCCTTCTTTTATTTCTAATTATTTTTCCAAAATTAATACTAATATTCCTAAATCAAATTATAATCCCAAATCACTTTTAAAATACTAATTAACTTTAAATAATAATTATCACAAGTAATTAAATATCAAATCACACAACTATGACATTAAACACTAAAATGCGAGAAAAATACATTTATATACATATTTTTTCGTTTCATTTTTTTTTAGAATAAGTAATTTACTACTTAATTCAAGAATTGTAAAATGAAATCCTAGATACATTTGCAACCTATTTTTGTATATTTTGTTTTTTTTCATTTAATTAAACACATAAACATGCACGGACACAAGCAAATAATGACATAAAATACCACGAAAATGCACACAAGAAAATAGACAATTTTTGTTTTGATTTCTTTGGGAGTAATTCATGTGAGGAAAAAATCACGTGCTCACAATCCCCAGCAGAGTCGCCATGCTGTCGAGGCTCCCTTTTTCCTCCTTTAAAAAGCAAAATCAGGTTTGTGACATTTGGACGAACAACTCTATTCCCGTTGGAAATTTGGGTTTTTGGATTGAAGAGTCGCCACCTAATAATTAAGTGCATTAGGACACTAAGAAGGGTTTGAGTTGAAGAACCAGATTTTGGGTAAGGGCTAGAAATTATCTCGAGGGGAAGGCGTTAGGCACCCCTCAAGATCCACTAATGTGGTTTCCGGCCATGTGTTGATACCTAATTTTTCCCCTAAGTTTTTATACCCAAAATATTTCTAGAATAGCATATATGTGCATATATAAGCACACCCAAAGGTTTTGGCATTTCTTTTATTTTTAAAACCAATTGATTGCCTATCTTAGTACAACAAAATCCAGTAATTATTTTCCAAAAATCATCATTTTAGGGGAATAGCTTATTTTATTCTCGTATTTATACCAAAATGTGATATGGGTGGTTTTTTCATATTTTTACGAATTTATTTGGTATTTTTAAAAGTTAAATTGCATATAATCGCAATTATAGCCTATTTTGTAATTGATAGCATTTTATAATTATAAAATTAATCCTAGTATTTTTAAATTAATATTTCTATTAATTTTGTTTATCCAGTACTTTTAATTTGCTTTTAAAATTATTATTTCTATTTTTATAAAAAACAAAACGGAAAAAGTGGCTATTTACAATCTAGCCTCAATTGTTTTTCAATTTCAGCCAATTTGGCACCCCAATTCAACCCCACTCAGCCCTAAAATTGAGCCCAAATTACCCAACCCAATTACCACTCTAACCCGACCCAGCCCATAACCCCTTTTATATCCAGGTCATTGATCATTTAGATCAACGGCCACCGTTGCTTCTTACCTTTTTTAATCCAAACGGCCCTAAACCCTACCTCATTTTCTCCTCAACCGCCGCCTTTGAATCCCCTTCCTCTCTTAACTCTCTCTCAACTCACCTCAAACCCTAGCCACTGCCTCTCGCTGAAACCCTAACCCATGGCTTCCGAGGCTCGTTTCTAAGGTCCTATGACCAGATTTTGAAGAGTTTCGACCAAGCCTTGGCTTGATGACTGTTCTCCGATCATCTTCAACCTTTGTCCGGCCAGTCATGGATATTCGAGTTCGACCTTCGATTCTCCTGCTCAGATCGATGGTTTCCAAAGCCTTTCTATCACCTAGGTTTCTTACGAAACCCTAATCTCTAAGATTCCTTTGATTTATTTTTAGATCTGCTCCGGATATATGTGTGTGTGAACTTTCTATGCATTTTTCTCGAAGTTTCTTTAATTTTGGCTTTCAAAAACTCTTTATTCTTCCACTAGGGTTTCATTTTAAATCTCTTCTCTGATTCTCGACATATTTTACTGTGTTTTGCTTGTGATGTTTTCTATCTGAGTTAGCATGTTGAAAACCCTAATTTTTTGGGATTTTGCTTGAGTTTCTTAGTCTGTTTGTTAATATTCGTTTGATTTACCTTATTTTTTCTATCTGAGTTAGCACGTTAAAAACCCTAACTTTGGGGTTTATCCGAGATTCTGAATCTGTTTATTTATTTTCTTATCTCCTCTAAACTCGATTGATTTCGAAAACCCCAGTTTCTTTGGGGGACTATTCGATTTATTTGAATTTGTTCAATGTGATTCCTTTACTTCAACTCTCTTTTCTTCGTGACTCTTTTGGTTCTGAGTTCTTACTACCTGTCAAACTCAACCATGTTTTTCACTCGACTCTTTGCATGTTTCTGATCTTCTTCTCTATTGTTAAACACTGAAACCTGACTATCACGCTTCGAATGTTTTCTTTTGAGCTACTACATATGTTATTCTTTTGCCATATCTTGGCTTCACGTGTCTATTACTTGTGCATTCATTTATATACTGAGTCCCTTCTGTAATTGATTTTTCAAACTCGTAATTGATTTCAAAAATTTTCTTTTCGTGAAATTCTGATTTTTACTCGCTGTCAAGGGTTAATTGATTCTATTTCTTTGTTTGGACCTACTAAACCCTTTCCAAAAATAATTACAATCCTGTACTTAGACTTAAACACCTACTATATAATTTTACTGCTCCTTTTATGGCAACAACCATTCTGCTTACAGACTGATTTTCTTTCCTTATCTTGACCCTGTTAGTATCCGTTTGAACAAAAATCCCTTGATTAAAGGGAAGTCTTGTGTTAATTGATTCTGATTTGTGATTGTTGTCATGTTTGTATTAAAACTTTACTTATTACCTTACTCTTCACTCGTTTTCAAAACTCTAAATACCCTACCCTCTTTTCTTTAAACAAACGAACAACTTGAGTTCAAAAATACACTTACACTTAAAACTCTCTCTTTCTTTACTACTGCTTGTGTTGTTGTTTTGTCTAGCCGGCTGAAAGCTAAGTCTAGACTGTGGACTCTTGTTTGCTTTGCCTTTTCTGCACTTTGCTTCTCTACTGGTATGTCCTAGTTAATTTACAAGCCTCAACAACAACATATTTTCTTTAATTGCTCTTGTTTGTCATTCCTGTCTACTTCTGCTCATGTTTCTGCAGTCAAGATATGTTACTAGCAAGTTGTAATATGTTCTCTTTCCCTTGTAAATTAATGTCTATCTATGTGTGCACTTTGTCAGTCATTTCTTATTTATTTGCTACCTTATGAATCCCAAACCCCCGCATCCCCTATATGTGTTTGTGTTCCTTTGGATGGTTTATGTTCATGCCAGCATCAACTATTGTTGTGCATGACCAAACCAAGCCTGCTGGGGTTATACAATAAATCCCATAATCCCTGTCCCTTTTGAATGACTACTAATTCTGTGTAGTTTGAGTTTCACTACTTACCACTTACTATTTCCAATCCAGTTTTGATAAATCTCTTTCAAACTATGTTCTGCACTTCCACTATACTCTTAGAACTTAGGTTCTGCCCCTCTTGTGTGAGCCTCGCCTTGGGACCCTTCAGCTCCCTCTGAACTTGGACACGTAAGGGCTGGCCCTTCCACACTGCACAACTCAATTTTCTGATTAGCATCTTGGGTGTATGCACTGCCTGGGGTTCCTGAAATCCCTTGGATCTCTGAAACACCCTAGATAAGAGAAGGCTTGAAAATCTGGATCTCGGAAGTGGCTCAATCTCATATTATTGGACACTAAGTCTGAATTAGGCTGCTCGGATGTAGCTGATGATTCCTGATGTACTTTTTTAATTTCAGTTTTATTTTTTTTTTGGGCTGTAATAATTTGTATAAACTCGGGGATTTAGTAAAAAAGGGAGGGGTTACTTTTATGCACTAAGGGTAGAAATCATGCCTATAGGGATTTATTTATGATTTGTGAAACTCCACGAGTAGAGAACATGTCTATAGGATTCGATACTTGATTTCTGCAATAAAGCATTTAGATACCCTGCCTATAGGAAACTGCATTGCTGCATATAATAACATCATTAGGCAAACAATTAGGATTAAACAACTAAGCATGTAGAAAATATACCTATAGGAATCCATACTTCTGCATTCATTAATGTCATTAGTCAAATATCTAGTTTTAACAACAGAGTTGCGTATAGTACCATGTCTACAGTACTCCTGCCTAAAGGGCTTAAATATGTTAACGTATAGAGAGCATGCCTATAGGAACTTCAAACCTAAGCCGCCTTCATTGATTCAAAATAGCATTCACTTTTTTCGAAAATTAGCATTTTACTAAAATAGCGGATTTTCTAGATAAATTTGCATTTTTTTTTTAAACTTCTGTAATTCCTTTTCCTCAAATTAGCCTTCATGTCTTCTGAAGTTTAATTCTTTTTCTGTTAAGCCTTTTCAAAATAGTACACTCTTTTTCTAAAACTCCTTTCACTCCTTTTGCTCTATAACTCTGTTTAATAATCAGTTTCATGTTTTAAAATCAGTAATTCTATCCAACACTTAGACAAAAGGTTTAATTAATCAATCATATCGGTTTTAGTCAACTGCATTCGAGCGAGCCTAATGTAGACTTTCCGCCTAAAAATATTTGTGTAAGCACGTGATTTTTACCCCACACGAACTACTCCCAAAGAAATCAAAACAAAATTTGTCGGTTTTATTGTGTGCATTTTGTGAATTTTCGTGGTATTTTATGTCATTATTTGCCTATGTCCGTACATATTTATGTGTTCAAATAAATGAAAAATACAAAAATATGTTGTGTTTGCATTTAGGATTAATTAAGTAAGTGGTTGCTTTACAAAAAATTGAAAAGAAATCAAAAAATAACGTGCTTCGCATTTTAATGTTTAAAGTGTCAAAATTATGTAATTTTACTTTTAATTGGTGTTTACTTTTGTGTGATAATTATTTTAAGAGTTAATTAGCATTTTTTAAAGTTAATTTTGGGTTTTACAATTTAAATTAGGATTTTAAGGTTTGATTTTGAAGATTAGTTTAAGAAAAGAGACCAAAATACAAAGAAATCGGACTGGGCCATTAAAAATTGACCAAATCCAAGCCCAAAAACACCCTCTTAACCCGGTCCAATTGACCAAGCTTCACAGACGTCTAAATGACGTCATTTTAGTCACACTCGATCTGGACAGTTGATTTCATTAGATCAAACGGTCCAGTCTGTCCCCAACATCATTAAAACGATGCCGTTTCAGGTGTGTTAATCCAAACCGTCCATCCCATTCAATCCAACGGTCCAAATACCGTCTCCCTTACCCGTTTAAACCACCCGACCCATTGCCCAACCCAGTCCGCCCCCTCATTAAACCAAATGACACCGTTTACCCTCCCCTGTTCAATCTGAATCGTTGGTTCCATTTGATCCAACAGTCTAGATTGATCCCCTAATCTAGTATATAAGCCTAATCTCCTACCTAGCCCCCCATCCAACCCCCCCCCCCATCGTCGTCTCTAACATTCAGAGACACCCCATCTTCCTCCTCCCCCAACCACCATACTCCGCCCACCAGAAATCGCCTCACGGAGGTTCCGGTGGTCCAAACAGCCCCAAATTTACACCAACTCTTTGCCATAACTTCCCCATCTCCAATCCACCATTAGTTTTATCTGAAACCCACCTGAGCTTCTTGAATATCCAAAAAACCAACAGCCCATCCGCCGTGTCTGGTGGCATAACCTCCGATGGCCACCAAATTTACACCCTAGGTTCCCCTTACCTTCCTCATTCCAAATCCAAACTCCCATTCCCTCGAATGTTACTGGAACTCGTCAAATATCAATTTAAGTCCAAGAACCCTAGCACCGCCACAAGATCCCTTGGTGGCGGCGCCACCTCCAAACCTTCCCAAATCAACACCAGTTGACCACCCTGACTCCCTCTTCCTTAATCCCTAGCCAGTTTCCCTCGAACGCTGTTGGTGAGTCTCGAACAAATAATGTTTTGAAGCTGGTTTAGAGACTGAGGTCAAAATAGACCTTAGTTGAGTGCTCTCATTCGAGAACACTCGACTAGGGTCCATATTGGCCCCAAGTCCAAAAGACATCAGAAGATTTAAACCCAGGCCCCGTTTGACTGGTAGGTGTTCATTTTTATTTCCTTTTTCTATTAGTTTGTTCAGTAAATTCATCATCTACTCTTTCCTTATTTTGTTTATTTAAATGCTTTGGTGCTTATTCTGTTTCTACTTTATTTTCATAAATAATTCGAGTAAGTCAGTGTCAATCATGCTTTGTATAAAACCATGAATACTCTTGTAATTTTTTGTTGTTTATTATTGGTTCAAATGGTTTCATTTTGTGTGATGTTTAGTTCCCTTCTCTTTGTCGTTCATCAGTTGCATATAATTTCAGTTTATTGTCGTCCAATATATCACAGTTTTTCATTTATTTAGTCTAGTTTAATTAAGAATTGTGATTTGCTCAGAATTATTGAATCCTTCATCTTTGTTGTATTGCTGTTGGATTTAATTTGAAGTTCAATTGATGACTGAGTTTAGTAATTGGAACCTATTTGTTTGTTCTGTTAAGTTTGTTTCTAACGTGAATCTGACCATGTTGTCTTGCCTTAATATTGTTCATTAGGATTTAGTTTCATGTGTTTAATTAGTCAATTGCTAGGCTTGAATTGGTTATAGCTGATAAGATGCAAACCAGGGGTAGAATATGAAACTTCAGGATAACAGGGGATAATTCAGGGATTAATTTGAATTTGAAAAGGGGGCTGCTAAAAGGTTTGAATTGAGACAAAAGAACAATTAGGAATTAGGACAAGTGTTAGTAGGTTTAGAAAGTTTATAAAGACAAATAGCAATGGAGACAACACATGCTGATTTTAAGGACCAAAAATGGGCACTATTGATTAAATTAATGAGCACTAAGTTAATGGGGTAATAAATAAATGAAAAACTAAAAATATAGTGGGAAAGGCACTAATTGAATGCCTATTAAAGGGCTGGAAATCAGAAATAGAGGGAGAGTTCTTCAGATTGTGGAAAAAAAGGGCTTTTGGAAACCATAAGTGTTCAGTATTGAGAGCTAAAAAAAACTCGCTGGTTTTGAAATCCTGAAAATCAGTCTTGTGAGTTCTTCCTTAATCAGTATAAGAGACAACTTCTTTTGAAAGCTTAAGAATCAGTCTATTTGAGTGTATACCTGTGTCATTGGAATTTTGGGTCCAAATTTGGTTCAATTCAAGTTCTGCCTGGGTGTTTGTGTTGCCGTTGGGTTTTACTGGTTTCATATTGTTCCTGGTGCCTGTTTCTGTTGTACCAAGCAAGACAGCATGCATAGGGCCAGTTTTTATCAGGCCAGTAATGCAGATGCCGATAATCAGCGAGAAAGTCATGCCATGGAGCTACAATAAAGCGATGGTAATGTACAAAGGGAAGGAGGTTGTGGAAGAAATATGTGAGGCCCAGGGGTTAACTCAGTCGGGAAGGTGTTTTGCTCCGGTAGAGTTAAGAAGGTCCAACCCAGCGGTGATAAAGAAACCCGTGACAGAGGAAGAGGCAGAGCAGTTTTTGAAGAAAATGAAGGCCCAAGACTACTGCATTGTGGAGAAGTTAAGAAAGACCCCGGCACAGATTTCGTTTCTATCTTTGTTGATCCATTCTAGCGACCATTGCCAGGCACTGATGAAAATCTTGAACGAGGCCCATGTTCCGAATAAAATCTCTGTAAACCACTTGGAGAGGATAGTGCATACAATCTTTGAGGTAAACCGAGTGACGTTTTCTGATGATGAATTGCCGGTAGAGGGTACAGAACATAACAAAGCCCTCTATTTGACCGTAAAATACGAAGACTCGGTGGTCACCCGAGTATTGATTGAACGGGTCAAGTGCCAACATTTGTACTTTGACTACTCTAAACAAGCTGAAGGTTGATCATGACCGGATTCACCGGAACAATGTCTGCGTCCGAGGTTTTGATGGGGGTGGTACTAACACGGTGGGTGATATCATACTGGAATTGACCATTGGTCCAGTGGAATTCACCATGGAATTCCAAGTGGTAGACGTGGAAGTATCATACAATCTTTTATTGGGGCGACCCTGGATCCATGCCGCCAAAGCAGTGCCTTCTACATTGCACCAGAAGGTGAAATTTGAGTGGGACAAACAGGAGATAGTGGTGCACGGGGATGACGGTACAAGCACCGTGGGTGATGCCATTGTGTCCTTCATAGAAACTGATGACGACAAAGGTCCATGGTTTACCAGATTTTTGATGCAGTCTCAGTGGACAAAATTTCTGAAGGCGAGGACCTTCCACAGCCCAGAATCGTAGCGGCCACTTTCATGATAGCCTCGGAAATGTTAAACAGCGGGTTAGAACCAGGAAAAGGTTTGGGGGTTGATCTGCAGGGTATTGTCCAGCCAATTTCTTTGCCCAAGAATCTGGATACTTTTGGGCTTGGATTCAAGCTTGCAGCAGCAGATGTAAGACGGGCTCGAAAGTTGAAGAAGAGAGTTTGGGTTCTTCCCAAGCCGGTTCTGCGTCTCTCCAGATCCTTTGTCAGAGCAGGTAGCAGAAGGTTGTCGGTCCCGAAGGTTCTCGTACCACTGATTGGGTCAGATGGAGATTTGAATCAGGGTTTTGAAAGGTTGTTCGCCGACGTCAACGTGATAGAAGCTGGAGAAGGGTCCAGTAGGGCAGATATATAGTAGCTGGGGCCTAGGGCAAATATCAACAATTGGACGGCTACTCCCCTTCCTACCCGGAGGGAGTCTTGGTAGTGGGCTCTGATTTTTCTTTCTTGTTTTCTGGATTATTCCAGGATTGTAATCCAGTTTTTGTTTTATTTTTATATCCGGCAAAAGTGTGAAGCTCTGTTATCCCGCATTTTAATAAAGTAAAAGTTTTCTCTTCTTATTTTGTTTAATTTTGTTTTCTTCTTTTCTCTTTCTGAACAGTTCTCTTTATACTGGTTCTAATGACATGGCATGCACAACGGATCTTCAACCTAGTCAAAAAAATCAATCTGATTCCAAACTAATTGTACAAGAGGTCGATTATGATAATGAATCGTAATACGATGAGGATGAAGCCTTTGAAGAGATAAACAGAGAAATAAACCAGTTCGAAGAGAAACCCAAGCCCAATTTGAATGACACTGAAGCCTCAATATAGGGGATGCGAATGACATCAGGGAAACTAAGATAAGCATCCACATTGATCCAAACATAAGGGAAGAGCTAATCAAAGCACTTATTGAATTCAAAGACGTTTTTGCATGGTTGTATGATGACATGCCGGGTTTAAGCACTGATCTAGTGGTTCACAAATTGCCCACTGACCCGGCATGCCCTCCCAT
>MU726314.1:20700-30839 GCA_026770625.1 Nicotiana glauca | reverse complement strand
GGGGGGGGGGGAGGGGGTATACTGAAATTAGGGGATTGAATCCTGGCCGTTGATCTTATTAACTTAGACGTACAGGATCAATTAATGACCAAACGGTATCGTTCTGTTTAATGAGGGGGTGGGTCGGACCGGGTATAGACAACGGGTCAAGAACGGGTTATGGGAGAGTTTGTGAGCCGTTGGAATGTGATCAGATGGACGGTTGTGATGTTTTGCCATTGAAACGACGTAGTTTCACCTTCATGCTACGTCGTTTTAACTGGCCTGGGAGAAGGGTCTGTTGGACCGGGTACAGGGTGTGATTTTGGGCTGGATTTTTAAAACCGGCCCAATTCCAAATTCCTTTTCATTTTTCTCTTTTCTTTTATTTCCTTTTTAATTCCTAATTACAAAAATTCTAAAAATAAATTGTAAAACCAAAATTGACTTACAAAATATTAATTAACCCTTAATAACAAGTAAGACACAAGATTAAACACCAATTTAAAATAAAATCACACAACTAGACCTTAAGTGCTAAAAAATGCAAAGTACATATTTTTGTGATTTTCCATTTTTGTAAAACAAACTTAATTACTCCTAATTGTAGAATTAAATCCTAAATGCAAATGCGACATATTTTTTGTATTTTTCGCTAATTTAAACAAATAAACACGCACACACAAATGCAAACAATAAAAGAAAAATAACACAAAAAATCCACAAAAATTGCGAACAGCGCAAAACTATTAAATTTTGAATTTTTAGGAGTAATTCTCATATAGGGCAAAAAATCACATGCTTACAACAACTAATGGTAGTGTAGATTGGTAATGATTAATTAAAATGCATGTAGTATGTTGAAGTGGTTAAATTGTATGGGACTCATTGAAGTGACTAATTTATGTTCAAAATGTAGCAAGTGATTGAGTATGTACAGTTATTGAGGTAATGAATTGTATACCATTTGTAGGAATTGTGTAATGGTGTTCGGAAATATATGTTCGGGGGCTCTCTGACAGGTAGATATGTCCAAATTACAAAGGAAACTCAAGCAAAAATTTTCTAAAAATATGGGAGTTAGTGAAAAATTTGGGACTGCATATCATGTTTTTCAAAACCAACTGATTTTCAAAATCCTCATTCGAGGACGAATGATTTTAAGTGGGGGAGTATGTAAGGCCCCGTGAAAAACTTGAACTAAAAAACCTAGTAGCTCGTAGTGTCAAGTCCCGAATATGTGTTAGCTTGGACCTTTTGTACTGATTTATCATTTAAAAATCAGAGTAAAATTTTTTCCAGAAAAGTGCCGAAATGCGGTCCAGAATGTGGTCGCAAATCAAGTATGCAGACTGTATTTCTGCCACAGATGAAGTCAGTGGTTTGGTTAAAAATTGAGGTCAAAATGCGATCCATTATGCGATCGCATAACAGATATGTGGACCCATTTCTATCGCAAAGTGAGTCAAGATATCAGTCAAATTTGAGGTAAAAAATGTAGTGCATTATGCGACCGCAAATTGGTTATGCGGACCGCATAATGATTGCATACCGACACAATGTGTTTTCATTTTGGCCCATTTTTGAGGGCCATTCTGCGGACCACATGTCAGGAATGCGATTGCGATCGCATTCCTGACCGCATTCCACGTCGGGGCTCCAGTTTTTCTAATTTTGTAACTCGACCCCTTCTTTAATAAAACACCTCAACCCTTAATTTTTACACATTTTCTGAACAAAACTAGAGAGAGGGAAGAGAGGGTTCTTGAGAGAGAAATCCTCATCTTCATCAATTTGATTTTCCAAAGTCACCCAGGCCCAAAAATTTCGAGTATTATCTTCATCTTCGTTCTTGCAGGTAAAATCCCCAACCCTTTTCATTGATTTTTAGATTTAAATAAAAAGGGAGATTCTCATAAATTGATTCTTGAAAATGGAAGTTGAAATACACATGCATGTTCTTTAATACCTAAAAACTAGTAAGAGGAGTTGGGTAGAAGTAAAGGTTTGCAAAAGAGTGGGGTTGACAACCTAAATAGATTCGGGTAGTAATTGTGAATATCAATTATAAGATATATCTGTTAACTTGTGAACTAGATTGACATTGCTAGACTGTTGGGTGAGTTAAAAGTAGAGGTTAAAAAGGGAATTCGGCTCCAGGTATGTATGGCTAACTTTGACCTTTGTAAAATCACCTTGTTTGGTGTACGAATATTTGGTATGTGATATCTACGTGGATTGTTTGTGAAATTCTTGTGATTGGTATGATTTGAGTGTTCGTGGTTAAGTCTCCTGATATAATGGTACAAGTAATTGGCAGTAAACCAAATGCGTGATTGTGAAAGTGTTATTTGGTAAGAGCTGAGAAACAAATGATGGAAGGAAATCATAAATGATTCAATTGAAACAACTATGGTAATAACATATTTGGCTTGTTGTGGGTAATTATTGTGGTGACTTAAATTGCATATGAGTTGTTGAATATGATGGAATTGGTATTGATGGCTACGGAAATTCTTGTGAATTGTTGTGGTTGTTCTTTGAGAATTGTTGTTGTTGTTCTTTGAGAATTATTGTTGTTGTTCTTTGTGAATTGTTGTTGTTATTGTGTTGTTTGAGAATTGTGATTGTTCGGTGGGTTCGGGTTGCGCACCGCAACACAAAGTAATAAGGTGTGGGTTGTGGTGATAAAGGTGGCCGAGTTAATAAGGGTGTTGAAATGAAAATATGAGAAAAATTGTGAAATCATTGATGTGATAATGTTGAAGGGTAAAAAGAAGAGATTGTAAACTTGTTTGGCTTTGATTGTTCCTTTCATGTGTATTTGATTGTTGATTATATTACTGCTCGTTATTTGTGTATGGTTTGAGTTTACTTGGGGAAAAGTTTGTTCATACATACCAGTACAATTCAAATATACTAATGTCCCTTTTGCCGGGGGTGCTACATTCGTGTTATGATTGTATGTGGTTCTATAGCAGGTACTCCAGTCCACCGGCAGTAGCACTCCTTCACTCTCCGTCAGCTGTATTGGTGAGCCCCTTTCCTCTCGGGGCCCTGCGTGGCTCAAGCCATTTTTATTCTGAAGTCTTGTTTTTTATTTTTGTGTAAGGTATAGCCGGAGCCTTGTTACCGGCAAGTATGTTATCATTCTTTTGTATCCTTAGAGGCTCCGTAGACAGGAAATGTGGGTTATGAACTTATGTAAATATGTATTTTGTATGTTGGGCGATGTAATTTGTAAACCTCACTAAGAACCATGTATGTTTTGTAAAAAGGTGTTGAAATTATAAATTGTTATTTCCTTTGATTAATGAGTAATGAGAACACAGGGTAACACGTGGGATAAGAAAGGCACCCAGGTCCGCTTGGCTGGGGCTACCCGGTCGAGTGCCGATTGCGCACCTCGGTTTTGGGGCGTGACATCATGGCTTCTTGAATATGATCATTTTTAGGAGAAATTCTAGTCTTCCCAACTTTAAAAAACTCCAATTTGAGTCTTTCTAAATGTAAAAGTCAAACTCATTGGTTATCTATTTGATTTTGTGGTCCTAAAAATACGTGAATTATTTTAATGTTAGTTGTTAGGCAATAGATACTAAGTATGAGTTAGGAAGGTAAAGTAAGAGTAAGAGGCAGTGTTGTTATTCAAACTGAGTGGCCGAAATCGGGGTCTCGAACTGGCCTAAGCTGGGCCTCGAGGTTGAGCTAAAGAGCTCAACTGGGGATGATCGATGAAGGACTAAAAACTACAAGGGCTCAATATTGGCTCTTTATGATCAATGATGAGTAATAAATAAAGAACAATCAATTAAACACAATAAATGCAAGCAATAAATCAAAGAAAAGACAATGAAGAATGTTTAAGTTAGAGAGCAGAGAAATATTCTCGTTCTTGTATTGAATATCATGCCCCTTTACAAAATAACAAGGGTCCCATTTATATAGGAGGGGAAATCCCAACATAGTACATATGCATTTATAACAAAGATATGCAGCTTGTATAACTATTTAATGCGATGGTACGGACTTGTACTATTCTTGTAGACCTGGTCAGCTTTAGCCATGTGCCTTTTGGGAATTTCCCACTTGTCTAAGATACCCACTGATTTGCACTGCCCCGAGGTCGAGCCTTGGGAACCCTCGGGGTCAAACCTCGAGTTGTGCTTCGAGACTTCTAAAGACAGGTAGTGAAATGCCATAATGATCATAAAATCGAACTCTTCGATTTTAGCCGTATACAGATAGTCCCCACGTTTCTTAGAATGAAATAATAAGAAACGATCTTGACCTCGTTTTTTCCGAACATCTCACGATGATGTCACGCTCTCGAAGTGACTGAAACATCCCATTGGTTTATCTCCCTAGAAGCATTGAATATACCGTCGGTTCATTTCCCAAAGGTATTGATTACGCCGTTGATACATTCCCCAAAGGCATTGATTGCACTGTCAGTTACGTTTCTGTCCCTCTATAAATGGGAATTGCCTGAACCAAGGCCTTACTTAGTCTCTCTTTAACAACTTTTTTAGCCCTTTCCCTTTTTTGCATCTTCCTCCAAACTCCTATTTTTATGGTTCAAACTTGTGATCATAAGGTGATACGGCAGCAACTTTGCCAGTTATGCCATGGCTCTTTTTCAAAGCTTTTGCAAACTGAGTGGGGTTATACTGAGTTGTTGTTGTTGTTGTTGGCTCGAAATAATGAGGAACGAGCCTCAAGTTCAACCCGTATCAGAAGACATGGGGACTGCAAACCGGTGCTCATCTCTATTAACTTCAACCCGGCGTGGCGCCTCATTCCCTTTGCTTTCCATGGAGTGAGGTGGCATCATCTACTAACTTTTTCATCCCACACGGGTGTAATATCTCAAGAAGTGGCTTCACAATAGTAGTGCTGACGAGACCTATACTCGCCAAATTTTTCACCAAGCCACAATTTTCCTTGCTTGTTAAAAGCTTTTGCTATTTGATAGGCTATAGCATATCTTTCATCTATTGCTTCTTCGGAGGAGATTCTCGAAGATGTCGCTCTAAAGACCGAAATGGGGTCCCCGAGGAAACGATTCTCGAAGATATCGCTCCCGAGGATATACCTTCGAAAGTAAATTAGGCTTTTAGCTGATGTTTTCTGCTTCTTTGTTTCTATGTAAGGATCCCTCGTGGGCTTTTGTAATCGTTTTTTCTTTAATACAAAAGTTTCTTTAATTTGCCTTAGACTTGTGCTGAACTTCCATTTTACCTTCGATTGGTCCGAATACTAGACCCGGACATCGCTGTCCCTTTGGTTATCAATTGGTCAATATGATATTCTTTGAAATTCTTTGTCATCCCTCAGATTAAGTCTGGTTCGATCTGATGCAAACCTAGGTTTCCAGGACCTCTGAGTTCGAGTTGAGTGAGAGCATGGTCTCAATTTTCTTTGAAATAAAGCTTATCCTTTCTAGGCCTCGTTGCTAGTCCTCGAGTGAGAGTTTTCTTGATCATCTGAAAACAAAGATAGCCCTTAGGCGTTTAAAAATAGTCCCCGAGTGAGAGTTTGCTTGCACTCGGGTGGCCTCCAACTGAGAAAAAATTGTCCTTGAGCTAAAAATGAAGATAGCCCTAAGGCATTATAGATAGTTCCTGAGCGAGGATACACTCGAACTCGGGTGGCCCTTTGGCCAAAATAATTGAGAGAGAATTTAATTTGTAATTTAAGGTGAAGATAGCCCTAAGGCTTTAATAACAGTCCCCGAGCAAGAATTGACTCGAACTCGGGTAGCCCTTTGGGTTTAATAGTCAAGTGGGCATTTGCTAGAACCCGAAGAAAAGATATCCCTAAGGCTTTATGAATAGTCCCCAAGTGAGAACTTACTCGGACTTAGGTAGCCCGTGGGCTAAATAATCGATTGAGCGTTTTCTCGAACTTAAGATGAAGAAAGTAGCCCTGAGGCTTCATACATAGTCCCCAAGCGAGAACCGACTCGAACTCGGGTAGCCCGGGGGCTAAATGATCGAGTGAATTACTACTCGAGTGGAACTCGTAGATTGTTCTCAATAGTGCCTGACGTTCCAATTCCCAAAGCTTTGGTTCAGATGCCAACATCATGACATTAGCGATTGTTGTAACCGAATGGTTGTGGCGTGATTCCCAAAAATCATTAATTGTATGCGGCCAACGGTCGGACTTCTGACTTGTAATAATAAGGATCCTCGAGATCGGGCACCATCTCGAGTCTAGATCGATGCGGGTGGTCTGGATAGCTCTCAGGCACTGTATAATAGTATCATTCATACAGCATGACTGTGAAATGACCAAGGGTGGTCCCACTGGTATACTTCCCCAAAAGTGGTAATGGCATGGTCAGAATTAATTGGCCTTTAGAATAGGTGAACAGTCGCCGCTCGCTCTATATACGTATTTGGTTTCTTCTTATTTGAGGATTCCGCTACTTTGAGCAGCTGTCCTTTTTATAGAGTTCTCCTTCCTTGCGTTACTTTTTTTTTGTAGTAGATACCGGGTTACCCTGGCACAGGTTCACCCGTCGTTTCGGAGGATAGTATTGATGATAAGGTTTTTTGTAGATAAAGTCGGGCTCTTCGAGTTCTCCCTCGGTCATCTTATTAGATTGTACCGGACTTTGCATTACCGAGGCCTGATTACTCTACGACATAGATCCATCCGGCCCTTTGTTTCTAGTAATGAAAAAGACGGGGATCGAGGGTGGATAAGTCAATTTGTCTGAGTGCGAACTGTTGACATTATCCCCAAGAGTTCCTGGCATTCCCTGAGAAATGGTATTTCACACGTAAGTGGAACACTTGTGCTTTTATTATTTTTGTTCATAGCGGAGGCAGACTCCGTAAAGGTGTTTTCTTTCCCTTCCCGCAGCAATCCCGTGGTTTCCATATGAGGTCCCACATCTGGCGGAGTGGACTCGGAAGCTGGTATCTTGGTCGACCTACATTTAAGTGGCAAGACCTGTCGAAGTGTATATGGGAGGCAAAACACCACAGTGAGTACCGTATGAATATTTCCCTTTATGTTCCCTAACTCCTTTACTACAGGCGTTGGAGAATTTTTCTAGATGAGGCCATGCCCTCTCGGATAAGAGGGAGAATCATTGGCATCGAGGCCGAAGAGCGATAACAAGCGTAAGGGATCCTTTGTGGGCGAGGAGATTTATAGTGAAGTAGGGTCTACCCGGAGGCATAAAGGAGACACAACCGTTGAGGTAGATCATTTGCCTATAGGCCGTCGTGCGAATATTGATACAACAGAAGGGAGCATCCACACATCGATGGCTCGAGCCGAGAGACTTCTCGGGGCAGCTGAGCCTGCTATACTTGAGGTTTCTAGCCTCGGGGGAGTGGCTCCTCTTTTGACACCTTCTTCTTCCCTAGTCGAAGGTACTTCGAAGGACAAGGATCTTTTGCCTCTATCTTCTTCTCCCGTAGAAGGTACTTCGAGGGATACGGATTTTCTACCACCATCTTCTTTTCCCGTCCAAGGTACTTCGAGGGATATTCGAGGACAGGGGATGCCTAAACCATGCAGGGTCTCGAGCGATCATATCCCCATCGAGAGCGGTT
Organism: Nicotiana glauca; assembly: GCA_026770625.1. Classification (NCBI taxonomy): domain Eukaryota; kingdom Viridiplantae; phylum Streptophyta; class Magnoliopsida; order Solanales; family Solanaceae; genus Nicotiana; species Nicotiana glauca. Next base: position 23,286 of record MU726314.1, on the reverse strand, counting down.
CGACTGGGGCCGATGAGGCCAGGCCAGTAGATGTATGTTCAAATTTTGAGGAGGCTCAACGGCTCTGTTCTGTGGTGAGTTTTGGTTGACTTTGTTGGTTTTTTGGTTTTGCATTTTTGTTTTCTCATTCAGCTTCTTTTTATAGGACTTTGACAAACTCAAGTCCGAGCTGCTCCATTATGAGGCCAGGTTGTGAAAAGCTTTGGACGGGGATAAATCACTTATGCTTCTTTGTGATAAAAGGGGAAAAGAGTTGAGACACCTTCGGTACGAGATGAATCGAAGCCTGAACTATGAAGGCCACCTCGATAAATAGGTAACTTTTGTTTCGAGGGGATGCATGTTTCTTCTTCTATTGATCGGAGATAAATATTTTGATACTTCAATTGCAGAGAAAGACAGAGGACTTGGAACACCTTTGGGGCAAAGTTGGTCAGGCCGAGTATGAGGGTAATGAGTTAAGGGCTCAGATAGATGCCCAAGTTGCGGCCAACAAGAATTCTTTGGCCAAGGCTTTTACCCTCGAGGTGCAACTCCGAAATGCTTGTGAAAACTGCTCGGTCCAAACGAGTAGGATTGCAAGGCTCGAGTATGCCATTTTGAAGATGAAGGCCGAGGTCGTGGACGCCCGGGCTGAAGCTGAAGAGATTCGAGCTAAGGCTGATAAGAAAGTGGCCGTCCATTTAAAAGACGTTGCCGACGCTCGAGCTTAGTTGAGAGGGGCTTCCGATCGGGAGAGTAGAAGAAATGAATATGACTGGTGTAAATCCCAGAGGGAAACCTCGAGGAGATCTATGCTAGGGGCCTCGATCTCTCGGAAGAGATAGAGCAGGCCAAGGCAGATGAATACGACTCCAAGTTCCTTGTATCTGATGCCAAAGATAATGAGGAAAGGGCCGATGGGGCCACAGTACCCGAGGGGAAAGTAGACTAGTCCTTTCCTTTCTGATTCCGTGTATAATGCTCATAGAGAGTATTGTAAATGAAGCCTTGCATTGTTTTACATATACATATAAAAAGAAGCCTTTCAGTTTTCCCTTTTCGTGAATTTTCCTTCGCTTGTGTATGTATTTCTTTTGTTTTGAATTTTGACGTTTGTCAATGATTAGCCAGATGAATTGGCTTTCGAGGTAAAACCCTTAGGTTTACAAATCGTCCCTAAGGCTTGTTAAGTTGGCCTGTAGGCTCTTACGCATTTGCCCTTAGGTGTTTTTTGTTAACCGTTTTGGGCTCAGTTTCCAAGTCGGGTTTCGACTTCAGCTCACTGGCCCTTAAATTTTTGAATTTTAAGGTGGCTCTTAGGCTCTTATGCGTTGGGTCGGTACGACCTCTAATATAGGTTGGCGATTAGGCTCTTATGCGTTGGGTCGGTACGACCTCTAATATAGGTTGGTGCTTAGGCTCTTACACGTTGGGTCGGTATAGGCTTTATTTTTCCCTCGTTAAAGGACTTTTTTCAAGTTTTTGCATTCGTGCGACTCTTTGACGGTTTGATAACAACCTCGATTGTGATCCGTTATGTGATGGTATATAAGCACCTCGGGAGGTTTAGCTAGATGGCTGAATTCTTTTGAAGCCTTTTCATTGTTTGGAGCTGACATGATCGAAGATCTTTTGCTTATACCGAGGGTAGCCTGATTAACCGGTTCTTTTTGAAGTATTTTTGAAGTAATTGAAGGCCTGTGATTTTATGACGACGATCGGGCGTCCCCGAGTCATGTTAGTTTGGTCGAAGCCTTATGGTCATAGTCATTGTGTCTGGCTGTAGCCTTTTAGTCCACGAGTAAAGTAGCCTTGGCGTTTATATCGAGGGTATGCCTTTTTAGGGGTCTTACAAATTCGAATATATAGCCTTGACTTTAAGATCGGGATTATAGCTTTTGTAAGGTCTTATAAATTTGAACATGCCTTACTTGAGGTCTTACAGATTTGGTATTGCCTTATGGAGTTCTTTCACTGTTGATAATGCCTCGTGGAGATATTTCAGGCTCAAGGTTGCCCGCTTGGGATCCTTGAGTTTCTGATAGCTTGATGGGGAGACAGTCGGCGACAGTCCTCGAGACATCGAACATTTTTGGGCTTTGGAGCCGCTCCTTGTAAACTTGATGTTGCCTCATTGAGGGCTTATGAGTTCAAAGTTTTCGGCCTGGAGGTCTTACGACATTCAAGTTTTTGATGTCAGCTCCCGTGTGTTTGAGAAATTTCTGGCCCTGGGGCCGTTTCTTTTAAAAATAGCAAACTTCTTTGAAGCGAAAAAATTTTTTGATGATAAAAAATTAAAAAATATTCTGTCACGACCCAAAATCCACTAAGGGTCGTGGTGGCGCCAGACACCGCTGTCAGGCCAGCCAATTAGATTACCGATTTAAAAATCCTTTTTAAATACATCAAATTCCAGAAATTTCCTTCCATTTTCACAAATAAAAGGGTTTTGCTTCAATTCAAATTAACAATAACAATTAAATCAAACTTTTCGAAAACCATCCCAGAACCCGGTGTCACAAATGCATGAGCGACTACTGATAATGAAATAAAATACAACCTCTGTCCGGAATACAGTGGACAGGAAATAAATAATCAAAGTAT
>MU726314.1:8100-18308 GCA_026770625.1 Nicotiana glauca | reverse complement strand
TCATTCTTTCAACTTTAAGCTTTCGAAATGAGAATTCTCTTCCCAAATCAACTCTGGACTTCTTGAAATTTAATTCCGACCACGCGTACAAGTCATAATACCTTAAATGAAGCTGTTCATGGCCTCCAACTGCTGAACAGAGTGCTGGTACTCAAAACGACCGGTCGGGTCGTTACATATTCCTTGATTACTCGGTACAAGTATACATAGTTTTTGCCATCGAGGGTTCAGTTATTCTATGCGTACACGGTTCTTTCAACCATTTGGACCGATATATCATTTTTCTATTGAGACCCTCTTTGGCTCGTCTTGATTTCTTCGGGAGATGATCTCCCGGGGGGATGCCCCCAATATTCGAGGTTGATTGAAGAGAAGCCTTGAATATTTGTTAAGTTCTCCTTAGGTAGTATATAGATGTTGCCTCATTAAAAACCTTGTCGGTAAAACCCTTCTAGGGATAAAATCCAATTGAAGGAAAAGAGTACAATGCGTGCTTTAAAACCTAAGGTCTTCAAGTTGGAATGTGCTTCGATTCTTCTAATTGGACGCCTGCACACAGGTTAGTGAAAGACGTAAGTAAAAAGGGAGACGGTTATACCTTAGTTGTGATGGAGCTCGAGCCGGGGATGCAGTACGGTCCTTCGCTTATTTACTCGGGTGCAACCGAGAATGCAGTTTGTAATTGCTACTTCACTGTTTGCTTATCATTTGGCTCCTTCAACGTTGAATGTGTCGATGCTGGTGCCACATCGTGCACCGCAAACATCTCTCTTGTTGCATGCTGCTCCCCGTATACCATTTTATTCCATCTTTTTTGGAAACTTCATCATTTGATAAATGGTTGATAGTACTGCTCTCATGCAGTATATACATGGCCTTCAGAGCAAGAAATTATATCTCATGTATCCTTCGATGACATGAAACTTGACATTTTGGGTTGTGCCAGCCACGTTGTCCAGGAGGGTAATTTCCCATTTCATTCTCTCGCTCGCCATGTTGAATCCATTGAGGACTCGAGAGGCGGGCACGATATGGTCGAGCAGTCCGAGCTGCTCCACTAGCCTCGACCTGATAATGTTGGTCGAGCTACCTGGATCCATAAGTACACGTTTAATTTGAAATATATTCACAAGAAAAGAAATTATCAATGCATCGTTATGAGGCTGAGACAGGGCCTCAACGTCCTTTTCGATGAATGTGATAGTGTCCTCGGGTATGTAACCTCAAGTTCGCTTTTCCTGGTGATGGATATTTTTTGTTTGTTTGACAATAGGTTCCTATGAGATGTCGATTCCTCCAACGACCATGTGGATGACATGTTGTGGCTCTTCTGTTTCATTTTTCATATTCGCCTCTCTTTCCCAAAATTGATTTTTGGCTCGGTCGCCGAGGAACTCTCGGAGGTGCCCTTTGTTAATTAGTCGGGCTACATATTCTCGGAGCTACCTGCAATCTTCAGTCCTATGATCGTGTGTGCCGTGAAATTTGCACATCAAATTAGGGTTCCTTTACGACAGATCTGATATCTTTGATTTTACCTATGGCTGATACGATGTTTGAAACATCAATATTGAAGTTGTACTCAGATAATCGGGGTGCCTCCGTCAGTCCTGCGTATCTATCGAATCTGGCTCTGCTCACGAGTCCCCGAGGGTTCTAGCCTCAATTTGCCCTTCGGTCGTTTCAAGGTATGTTGCGCCTTGGGGCGTTTCTTCGATCTTCAGTGTATGGTTGGTACCTTTCCTTATTTGGCTTTGGTTTCTTTGCCAGGAGCCTGCTAGGATATATTGAGCCCGAGGGGGCTCCTAGTTGGTCGTCCTCGACCCTAATCTTTGATAGATACCGGTTGTGGACGTCCGCCCAAATCACTGTGGGATATTCAACCAAGTTCTGCTTTAGCCACTTCGAAACTATCAAACTTCGTTCGTTCAAACCTTGGGTGAAGGTCTGCACTGCCCAGTCATCGGAGACTGGTGTTAATTCCATTCACTCCATGTGAAAGTGAGATACAAAATCCCGTATCATCTCGTTTTCTCTCTGTTTGATTTTAAAGACGCCGGATTTCCTTGTAGAAACCTTCATGGAACCGGCATGTGCCTTTATAAAAGAATCTGCCAGCATGGAAAATGAGTCTATAGAATTCAGGGATAGGTTGTGATACCACATCATGGCCCCTTTCAAAAGTGTTTCTCCGAATTTCTTTAACAGGACGGATTCAATCTCATCGTCCTTCAGGTCATTCCCCTTTACAACACAAGTGTAAGCAGTGATGTGCTCGTTGAGGTCCGAGGTTCCATTGTACTTCAGGAGATCGGGCATTCTGAATTTCTTCGGGATGGGATCACGAGCAGCACTTGGTGGGAATGGCTTTTGTACGAATTTCTTTGAATCTACAACCTTCAGAATCGGGGGTGCGGCCGGGATCTGATCGACCCTTGAATTGTAGGTCTCTATCTTTTTATCGTTAGCTTCTATTATCTTTTCGCCCGATTCAATCCTCTTTATGAGGTCCTCAAGCATTTTCATAATAAGGGTGTCGGCTGCTGACCTGTTTTTGCTAGATCTTTCCGGTACCTGTTCGGCTCGAGGAGCCGTTTCCAGTGCTGTTGTGCTTGGAGTTTTTTGGTAGCTTTGCTTATCTGAGCTTCTTGTTGGTTTTCTTGGCGTGTACTCCTGTTAGTGCGGGAGCTTACATTGACGTATTGGGCATTGTGTGATCCCACATCCACGGGGATTGGCTCTAGTGTGTCCTCAGGGTTTTGCAGTGGTACACCGGCGCCTGGAACAGCTACACCATTCTCTCCATAGTCCTCAAGACCGTAGTTTTCATGCACATTTACCGAGTTAGACATTTTGACCCGAAATCAAATATTCTTGGACAAGAAAAAATATGAAGAATAACTTGTGTTTTCAATAAACCAGCACTAAAACAATCACTTTTATTTTTAGCCCCACGGTGGGCGCCAATCTGTTTACCTTGAAAATAGTAACTATAATTAGATTTGATTTTGTGGTTCCAAAAATACGTGATTTATTTTAATGATAGTAGTTAGGCAATAGATGCTAAGTATGAGTTAGGAATGTAAAGTAAGAGTAAGAGGCAGTGTTGTTATTCAAACCGAGTGGCCGAAATCGGGTTCTCGGATAGGCCTAAGCTGGGCCTCAAGGTTGAGATAAGGAGCTCGACTGGGGATGATCGATGAAGGACTAACAATTCCAAGGTCCTCAATAATGTCTCTTATGATCAATTATGAGTAATAAATGAAGAACAATCAATGAAACACAATAAGTGTAAACAATAAATCAAAGAAAAGACAATGGAGAATGTTTAAGTTAGAGAGCAAAAAAATGTTCCTGTTCTTGTATTGAATATCATGTCCATTTACAAAATGACAAGGGTCCCCTATATATAGGAGGTGGAATCCCAACATACTACATATGCATTTATTACAAAGATATGCAGCTGGTACAACTATTTAATTCCACGGTACGAACTTGTATTATTCTTGTAGACCTGGTCAGCTTTAGCGACTTACCTTTTGGGAATTTTCTGCTTGTCTAAGATAGCCACTGATTTGCATTGCCCCGAGGTCGAGCCTTGGAAACTCTCGGGGTCAAACCTCGAGTTGTGCTTCGATACTTCTGAAGATGGGCCGTGAAATGCCATAATAATCATAAAATCGGACTCTCCAATTTTAGCCGTATACACCAACTCTACTCAAGATAAATATTTGTTTCAACAACCTCGAAAACCAAGGAACTATCTCGTATAGCCTCCAATGTTTAGATGGTCTTCTTAGACTGGCCATCGATCCAGGATAGAATGTTAATTATGATAAGACTCACTCTATTTTTTTATAGTAATTATTAATTGGTAAAACTGAAGCATATTCATAGTACCTTAGAAATATGATGTTCCTCACATTAGAAATCTTGTTTCATCTCTTAAAACTCTCCAAGCTTGCTATATTTAGACTTGACTTCCCAAGTCTTCCTTGAAGAAGTGTAAAATTCATATGTATATTGAAGTACTATTAAAAATAATTTTAATATACGGAAAAGGGCCAAAACTGCCCTTAACCTATTCACTTAAGTTTAAAAATATCCTTCTTTCACCTATTTTATAAAAAATAGCCTCACCGTTAAAAATCTGGCCCATTCATGTCCCTAACGTCAACTTTTCGGCCCACTCATATCCTAAAAACTAACAGCCCTATTTTGATTAAGAAATTTTCTTATTTTCCTATTGGCTTAAATTAAACCTCACCCCATATCCACTTATTAGCCTACTCCATTTTAGATTTTCACCCTTCAACACCCACGGATCTCCCTCTCCATCTCGGATTTTTCGGCCTTAATTTAATATTTAAATTAACATTTTTTATTAAATTAATTTTTTGAGTGAAATCAGGTACTCTTTGAAATTAATGCTTCATTGTAAGATTTTTTGGTTTAATAAGTTATCTTTCTGCCAACATTATATTTGTTGTGCTACCATGTAGCTTTTAAGAGTTAATTGTAATCATATGAGCAAATTAGCTTCACAATTCATAGGTATTGATTTGGTTGGGAAATTGTAGGCGATGATTAAGCGGGGGAAGATGAACAGGAAATGGACCAAATAATAAATTAATAAAAAGAAAAATATGAAATTTTAACAGTGAAACCTAAATAACGATGGGATCATGAGTCGGGTATGGAATCGAGTGGTTGAGGGACTAAAAAGAGTTTAACGGGTTGTAACCACTAAGATGGATCATTGTTGGGTTATATATAGATAAAATATGGGTTAGAATTAGATTTTAATTTTGACCAATACGCAATTGCCATGTCATATATAATAAAATAATTTTTTTGCTTCAGCAAATGTTCGTCTGAAATAAAGGCATGAATGTGCTAGATTTTTAACGGTGAGGGCAATTTTTATAAAATAGGTGGACGAAGGATATTTTTAAACTTAAGTGCATAGATTAGAGGCAATTTTGGCCCTTTTCCGTTTAATACAAGATAAAGCTTTATACTTATTCAATTCGGCTCTAAACCAAATATAAAACTCATGTATCAAAATTACAATAAGGCATATGACTGCCATGGTACGTGCAATGTTCCTCCTTTATTTAGTTAACCAAACAGAATTAATATTCATCATGTTTAAGAACTTACTCTATTTTATTTAATTTTTATTTTATAACTCAAGATGTATTTAAAAATAAATTTATGTGACTCTTCAAAGAAATTATACTCATTGGCACAAGGCACACACACAACATGCTTATCGGATTATTTAAATATAATTTCATGAATATAAATATTTTCTGCCATGCGAAATGCCCCTTAAGGAATGAATATATGTCAAACTTAATTTATTCCCTCTTCCTCCTACCAGGAAAAAAGGGAACACCCTTGTCACAAACCCACCTCTTTGTTCACGGGCTCCAATATTATATTTCAACTTTTTATCGTATTCAGGAAAAAATAAAGTCTTTTATCGTAAACTTTTTCTTAACGTAAGTATTATATTTCTCCACTTTTTCTTTTAATATTTCAACCGCTGATATAACCACTTGAAAATAATGTAGGCAAAAAATAAAATAAAAAATAGAACAAAATATCAAATATTATTGGTAAATCTTGAACATTTTTTATTTTTGCCATAAGTAGCTCTAAACTTATTTTCTCTTTTACCGAAAAGGTCAAAAGCACATGGCAGTTTAGAAAGAGACATGATAGTTGAGCTCAAGATCCTTATCTCCTTCACGGGGAAGAAGTCGGTGAGAACTGGCTATTACTGTACACATTTGTTTTTTACACTCATCCTTTGAATAGAGCCAAGTTGTTGTATAATTAATATTCCTTTCTCACACTTTGTGATCGAATCTGTTGAAAGTTTAGCTTCTGAATGCAGGCTGTAACCTCCCTCATTCTTATTTTCGGAAAATCTTAATTAGAATAATTTAATAATTCCTATTAATATAAATAAAATGTATTTATCTATATTATACGTGTAAAATATTATAAAAATGTGTATTGATACTAACATTTGTATTATTAAAAGTTAAAGTTTAACAAACACTTCTAATAGTTTGTTTGGCCAAGCTTCTAAAATCAGCTTATTTTAAGAAGTGTTTTTGGGCGAGAAACAGTTTGTGTTTGGTTAATTAATTTGAAAAGTAATTAGTGTAATTTGGTCAAGCTTCTCAAAAAAGTGTTTTTCAAAAGAAGCTATTTTTTTCTGCTTTTTAAAAAATGCTTATGCTTCTCCTCAAAAACATTTTTTCCGTCTAAAAGCTTGCTAAATACCTCAATTTTTGACCAAAAGCACTGGGCAAACGGGCTATAAGTATAACTACTACTATCATATAGTATAAAAATATATACTATTTAGTAGTAGCGGTAGTAAAATGAAAATGACACCACGTAAAATAAATAGGACAAAAGGATATAGAGAAAATGCAAAATCAAGTAATTAAATAAAATTAACAACATAAAAACAAAAGCGCTTGCTGGAAAGAAGAACGCATGGATGACATGTAGTTAGTGAATAGACAGATTGACAAAATCTGTGTTATATATTTAATGCTTTTTACTTCTTTTACTTGACTACTACTACTACTACTAAAATTTCCCATTGATCTTTCATTTTCACACTTCAAAGTCTTCCTTTGTAATCTAACAATGGCGGCATTGTGCAAGAGAAATCCAAAGAGTTTAATTTTCAGTTCAATTATGTGCTTTCTAATACAAATAACAGCTCTAAATGGACAACTTAGAGTTGGGTTTTATTCACAAAAATGCCATAATGCAGAATCCATAGTTAGCTCTGTTGTAAAAGAAGCTTCCCAAAGAGAACCAAGAATGGCAGCCATGTTACTTAGACTCCATTTCCATGATTGCTTTGTTCAGGTTCCTACCTTTTTCTTCCACCTTTTTAGTATGTCAACCTTATTCAATTTTAACCGAACATTTTTTTAAAATATTTTTAAAGGGTTGTGATGGATCAATTTTGATTGATAATGTGAAAGAACCTGAAAGAAATGCATTTGGTCACGAAGGCCTGGGTGGATTTGAAGAGATCCAGAAAGCCAAAACTCGATTGGAAGGTCAATGCCCAGGGGTTGTATCGTGTGCAGATATTGTTGCTTTAGCTGCTAGAGACGCTGTCGTCTTGGTAATGCATTAAACCCTCTTGAGTTATATATACACTAACATTAACTCTATTAGTTTAGTTTAATATAGTTATTATTTTTATTATAGGTTATAATTAATGTTTATCATAATGATTTACTTGTAGTTATCTTGTTATTGATTTGGTTGCCGGTACATAAAACTTAAACTTTTGACGAAAAAACTAAATTATTTTCCATACATATATATTGATTCCGGATACTATTATTTCGCTTTTAATTTTTTCCTTACGATTAAATGTGAAAATGTACTAATTAAGGCGGAATAGCATGTCTTTAGTCAAGTGTATGACTTATATCTTTTTTTTTAAATGACAAAAAAGTGTATGACATATACTTTTTTTTCTTTCAATTTCATGTTCTTTTTGTGTAATTTGAGATTATTAAGAAAGAGCTCCATGTTAGGATTACTGTGTTGATGAGTTAAGATAAAAAAAAAATTCCAATCTTTCGTGATATATCATGATTATGTATTTGCATTTTCTTAATTAATTAAGAGATACTTAGTCTAATTCTTTTTTGATGCATTAATTATGAGATAATAGGCTGGTGGACCATTTTATGAAGTTGAGACTGGTAGAAGAGATGGTAGAGTATCCGATTTGTCTCTTGCAGCTGCAATGCCGGATGTGGATGACTCAATTGATGTTTTAAAAGGAAAATTCAAAAATAAAGGCTTTACTGAAAAAGAACTCGTCATTTTGAGTGGTAATGATCTATTCCTTCTATTTCAATTTTATCCATTGGTATGATATAACCCATCTATTTCATTTTATTAAAGGCATAATACATACGGAGACACCTAAAGTTGGCACGATCTTTCACTTAGATACTTAAACTAAGTCTCTTTCCAATTAGATACGTTTTTAGGCAATTCTCATACCAATTAGACACTTAAACTAGGCTCTAACCCATGACTTTTTTGCATAATATAACAAATCCCTACAAATATCCTTACAAATAAACTTAACTTTATAACTAGATTTAGAGCACCTCCAAAATTGTTTTCTCATTTCCTTTCCTTTCCATTTCTTATGCCAATTAGACCAGATATGCCTGACACACATTCTAAATTCAGCATTGGTAAAACTTCATTCAAAGCTGCAGCAAATCCCTACATAATAATTAATAAGCCAGCAAAAAACGTGTCTAATTGGTATGATAATTGCCTAAGAAACGTGTCTAATTGGAAAGAGGCCTAGTTTAAGTGTCTAAGTGAAAGATCGTGCCAACTTTAGGTGTCTCCGTATGTATTACGCCTTTATTAAACTTGACTTACACATAAAATATAACAGGGATACTGTAATTATAGCAAATTACATATGGTATTTATAGATTGTTAATTCCACAAGTTAATTATATGTAGTTATCTTTTTGGTGAATTACAGCTTGTTTGGCCAAGCTACAAAAATTAGTTTATTTTGAAAAGTATTTTTTCTTAAAAGTGCTTTTTTGGTGAGGAGCAGTTTGTGTTTGACTAATTTATTTGAAAAGTACTTCTGATCAGCAATTAGTGTTTGGCCAAGTTTTTAAAAACTGCTTCTAAGTAGGGGTGGCAAAATGGTTAAAAGAAAACAGTTAACCACCCATATTATTCACTAAAAAATGGAGTGGATCATGAATTTTTTAAAAACGGATCAAATATGGATAAGAACCATATTATCCATTTAGAAAATGGATAACCAATGAGTCTAGCTTTTACATCTGTAAAGGATCAAATTGAAGATTCCTCAAGTTAACCCATATTATCCGCTGGTTAACCATTTTTTATCCATATTAAATATGGATCGGGTCGCATAATTTATTTGTTTTTCATTAATCATTTTCGACTCGAACCATATCTGACCCGACCCGCCCTGCCCGTTTGACACTCCATCTTCTAAGTCTATTTTTCTCAAAAGTGCTATTTTTTTTTTAAAGAAGCTACTTTTTTCTGCTTCTCTAAAAGTGCTTCTACTTCTCCTCAAAAATACTTTTTTCTATCTAAAAGTTTGGCCAAACACTTCAACTTTGAGGGAAAAAAATGTTTTTGGCTTAAAAAAGCTTGGCCGAACAAGCTATTAATCGAGTAAAAGTTGCTCTGTACTTTCAGTATATAAAAGTTAAACTCGTATATTAAGACATGTAAATAGTGATTCTAATTGTAAACATACAGAATCATGGATACAATTTGGTTTATAGCTATAATGTCATATATTTTTGTCACTTAATTTTAGGTTGACACTAATTAATGCATCATGTTATACATCTAGGGGCACATACAATTGGCACAACAGCTTGTTTTTTCATGCCTCGAAGATTATACAATTTCACTGGAAGATCAGATGCAGATCCAAGTATTAATTCTAAGTTCCTCCCAGAGTTAAGAAGCAAATGCCCCAAAAATGGAAACATAAATTTCAGAATACCTCTTGATAACGCAAGCGAACGAAAATTTGACGATCAGATTTTGCGCAACATAAAGAATGGTTTCGCAGTTATAGCATCAGATGCAAGGCTTTATGATGACAAAATTACACGAGCAGTGATTGATTCTTATCTTCAGAGAAATAAATCAATTCGTAATTCACCATCATTTGCAAGGGATTTTGGTTTAACCATGATAAAGTTAGGAAGGCTTGATGTCAAGACTGGATTGGTAGGAGAGATTAGAAAGGTTTGTAATTCTTTTAATAAAATGTAATACTAACATTTATATTGAGATATAGTATTACTTAAGTAGTATACTGTTTATGGTCTTCGAGAAGAATAAGATCATGTGATGTCTCCCAATAGTTTTTTTCCCAGCTCTAACACTTCTAAAATGATTTTCAACACTTGGTGCTTCAAAACTTCTTAAATTTAGCTTTATCCAAACAGATTCATAGTCTACTGCTGAAGTCAAAAATGTTGGATTGTTTATATGTGTTCGTAACACGTAGCGGAAGATAATAACAATCCTAGGCAGAATTTTTCGTGTTTAAAATTTATTTACCTGTCAAAGATCGGATCAAAGACGTACCTGGTGAAGATAGTCTTTTTTCA
>MU726303.1:19158-36252 GCA_026770625.1 Nicotiana glauca | reverse complement strand
CCCAGTGAGCGCCGTCGATGTTAAATGGATCGGGCTGTACGCCACAGCGTGTTCATGTGCATTGCATTGCATCCTTGCGTTATACTTGATTGATATACTTGATGTTGTTTTGCTGTTGGTTCGTAGTTAAGGTGTCAGACTGTTAGTTTTAGCTTTACTTTGTGGCATTTCGTGGATTTCTTATCTTCAGACATTTTATATGCTTATTACTCACTGAGTTGGTAGTACTCACCCCTACTCCCTGCACCTTGTGTGCAGATTCAGGTGCACCGGAGGCTTAGCTGATCTGCCGTTGTCTCCAGAGCTTATTAGAGTTGTTGAGGTAGCTGCTTGACATTCGCAGGACCTGACTACTCTTCCTATTTCAGTTTTATTTATATATACATTCCCAGACTTGTGTATTTTCGTTCAGATATTGTTATCCAGTTCGTTTTAGAGGCTCTAGACTCGTGACCCTAGATCTTTTGGGAGTGTTTTTATCAGACTTCGTATTTATCGTTATTATTCTTCTATAAATATTGGATTATTATTCTAAAACTATTATATTCTCCTTAAACTGTCATTTTTGAGATTTATTGTTGAATTGGGAGTGACTGTTGGTCAGGCTTGCCTAGCTTTAGGGTTGGGCGCCATCACGATCGGGTATGGGTCGTGACACGCACTAACGCCGAAAAGCGATCAAGAATCCTTAACCAGGGTGCAAGGCTTTTTTCACAAAAACATCGATTTCAGGTGATGCTGAAGATAATACCAATTTACTTTAATCATTCAACCCTTTCCTTGCTCGTCCGAGCCCGTGATATCCTTGTTAACACCAAACTGCAACCTTGATCCTCACTTCGTATTCCCATGCTACTCACTACACCCAACGTGGCAACGTACAATAGAACACGATTTTGATCGTAGCTCCGAAATCATTAATATTTTAACACTTCATCACATAAGAACTTTTCACTTCACTCACTTCAGGAGAATCTTAGCAACACACAGATAACTTCCCATAACCGTAGGATATGCAAATCCCTAATAGTGGTCCAAGCCACCATAGCCCTTCCGGAATCCGCCTCCACTTAACAAGCCATAACAGAAGGATGCTTCTGAATAACATCAATTACGGTGGCCAACAAGCCTCATACGTACCGCCACAAATCATACACATAACTTGATCACGTGGAATGAACTGATCATTGGCCCCAATATGCCAATTCAACTATGGCTAATCAATCTGCCTTCTTCCAATTTATCCTTGCTTGCCATAGAATTAAACTAACTCCATTCAACAAACAATATACTCCATCTACACTCACCCCGAGTGACCTTGAATCACGAAACCATGCTGTCTCAAATCCCGCGAACTATTTCATATTCCTCAAATGCTACATCACAAGTCAAAATATCATAGAACATTCTGGGCACCCTCTCATAAGCTGTTACAAATCTTGATCCTTAACCGTACTCATAGGTTTAATTCATTGGGCACCACACCTTAACCCTTGGGATCTACTAGGACCATTACTGAGGGCCACCCGTTCTGACTTGATCCCGAATATAATCATCTCCCTGAATCTTCTAGCACATTAATACCCTCTCGACGAAGCACCTGGCAGAATCACTCCCCTTTAAACCCGCTTCTATACAAGGCATAAATCCTGAATCCTTTCCCAAGGTCGAACATGAGCCCCTAGGGCCAACTGCAACACATTTTTAATAATTCCTCTGCTCAAATTACTACTTATGGTATTTTTCCGTTGCTGGGATAACCCCTCAGTATGCAAATAACTAGAAACCTCACGAGTAATTAACCATGCAACCCAATCATAGGCGGTGGGACTCTCCCACTTAGCTTGAAGCCATTATTACGAAACTCTGGAGTTCACCAGGATTCTTATTCTTTTATTGACATAACCTTGCGCAATCAGTCGCCAGCATTCTCGATATCTTACCGTAGAAACCCAATTTGATACTCTAAATCATTTAACAACATTCACATAATAGTTCCCTTTGCTGCATAACCCGTATAACTCTTCGCAGAAGCCTCGCCCACCACGCGACCGCTAAACTATTCACAGGAAATGACCCTTCTGAGCCCAAGCTCACTCCCTAGCTGTACCAGTCCATTTTACCCCTCGTGGACACCCATTAAATGTGCGACAACATCCTTCCACTTCAAAGCCATGCTACATCTTTCTTCATTTCAAGCAGCTCCTTTCTGTCATACCAAATCTCCTACCGCATAACAACCCCATGCTTCAAATTAACTCTATAGACTTCCATTGCCCGTCGCTAAGATCCCAGATCCTTCCAAACTATCTTTAGGCGTGTTGTCATCCTACTACTAGGCCCTATACAGCTCCGCCACTCTCCCACTTTGGGCAAACTCACTCCTTCAATCAACTGTTCGTCATGCGCTCCCTAAGCCTGGCCTTTTAGAAGTTTAAAACTTCGCCTGACACTTCCCACATGCCTTTCTCATCTTTTGCTACCAAGTCGTTGTCTTAATAAAATTTATCTTCATATAAATCGAATCCACAATTTGCTACTAACCCCAAACTTTTCCGAAGGTCGTCTTTATTGAACCGTCAACATCTTGAAATACTGATTAAATCTAGAACCATCGCACCCTGCAATATCTGATAGTTGTACCTCCAATACTATTTCGCAATATCTTGCTCCAAAGGAGAATTGTAGCAGATTATAACATCGACGAACTCAGTTCGTTCCATTAGGGCCACGACACCCCATCATAGAAGAAAGATCCACCACGCTTGCAATTACCAAGTCTCATTACTTCCACCAGCCCACATTTGACCATCCTTAATCCGACTGCCTTTCCCTTGCTAGGAATTAAAGACTGAACCCCTTGATTACACATTGAGTAAGCCTCCCTTCAAGTCATTCACCACCCCGACGCGCGGGTAAACATCCTACCATTACACCAATACTATGAAATAATCGCTTATAAGTATCACGGCAACCTGTGCCTAGCCTCAAGGCTCTTAGAAGTTCTGTCACTGAGCTGAACACTAGAATATCCTTCCATAAGGCGACTATATTAGTCCAATCAACTATACCGGGAGAATCATCCCGCACCACATTTGTAGTGCCATTACAATCCTTCAATTTTTGATTTATAACAAGCGCTCGTGTAAGATTGAGTAGGAAGAAATCGAAGGCATAAGCCTCAAAGGAATTGAACCGCATGATAAGGAAATAAATAAGGGAAGTACTCCTAACAGCCCTGTAGCTTCTGAGGATAAGTACAGATGTCTTCGTATCGATCTGCGAGACTCTACTAGACTTGATCATGACTCGTGAGACCGATGGGAACCTAGTGCTCTGATACCATGTTGTCACGACCCAAAACCCACTAAGGGTCGTGGTGGCGCCGGATACCTCTATCAGGAAAGCCAACTAAATTAACAATTAAATCCTCTTTAATACTTTTGAAAATCTAGGATTTTTCTTCCATTTTTCATAATTAAAACAATCTCTACTTCAATTCAAATTAAGCGATAACTATTAGTACACATCTTTCGAAAACCATCCCAGAACCTAGTGTCATAAGTGCATGAGAGTCTATTGATAAGGAAAATAAAATACAACATCCGTCGAAAATACAATGGACAGAGAATCAATACAATATGCTAAAAGGGACTATACTAGCTGCTGGTCACCTCGAATAATGCAACTCACCAAGTCCCAAAATCATCTGCGCCGCTATGCCCAGTAGGCTGCTAGAGATACATATACCTGTGCAACAAAAAAATGCACAAAAGTGTAGTATGAGTACGTAAACAACGTGTACTCAATGAGTATCCTGCCTAATCTCGAAGAAGTAGAGACGAGATGGTCAACTTCGACACTTACTAGAGGTCAATTAACAATATCCTAGAAATGTGAGGAAAATCATGGATTCATATAGTAGTTCTAATTCACGAAGCCAGCAAATAGGTAAACACCTTCAACAAATAATCAAGGGCTTTCAAGGTTTATTCTTTATTATCTTATCAATTTATATCAAGCCACGAAGGGCCATTTCACATTTAAAATTCTCAAGCGACAAATAACATGCGCAAATCACACCGAGGCGACGGCCCGAGCCAACAGGAATGTAAACTGTGCACTGCCGAGGGTCGAACGGCACGAACCATAGATGCATCTATTATCCAGCTTGCGAATCATCCATGCGATGCAGTCAACATAAAATAAATAATCACCCTGCTCGCGAATCATCCATGCGACGCAGGTACACATAAGATACACAATCACCTTGCTCGCGAATCATCCATGTGACGCAGGTACACATAATATACATGCTCAAATAGCCAATTAGAATTTTATCGGGGAATAATTATCCAAATAAAACCAATTCTCCTTTAACAATTTTTAATAAATAAAGTTTAATCCTTTTAGTAATCCCCGTACTAATTCAATGTGATTTAAGCAATTCAAGCTATCGATGGGTTCATAAATAATTCAAGTATAACATGCTTTTGGGTCCTAACTACCCGAACAATAGCATAATAGTAGCTACGCACGGACTCTCATCACCTCGGGCATACGTAGCCCCCGCAAATAGGAGCACATAATCAATTATTTCACCTATGGGGACAATTCCCTCTTACAAGGTTAGAAAGGAGACTCACGTCGCTCCGAAAACTCATAACCGGCATTCCACGCCCTTCCGAGGACTCCAATTGATGCACCAAGCTCCAAGACTAGACAACGGTTACGCAAATCCATTAATATATGCTCAAATATTCATTACAAACCAATTTATAGCAATTCCTAACTCCGATTGGAAAGTTGACCAAAACGCCCTCGGGCCTATGTGCCCGGAATCCAAAATTTTTCGAAGATAAAGTTTACCCATGGCTTCTCTAGCTCAAATATATAATTTACTCCTAATTCCATGCTCAAATTCGTGGCTAAATCCCAACAATATAATTTTTTTTCTAGGTTTCCACCAAAAACCTCCATTTTCTAAAATTTCCAAAGCCTAAATCCATACATAATTAATGTATTCAACTCAAAAATAGGTGGGAATCACTTACCTTAGCATAGCAGACGAGAATCCCTCTTTGAAGCTCTCCAACAATTGCCCCAAGCCATGAAAAATGAGAGAAATGAACTCCCAATCATGATTTTAAAACAAGCCTACTACCCAGCATTTTTCGCTTCAGCGGTGCATTTTCCGCTTCTACGGACACCGCTTTTGCGGTTGATGGCCGCTTCTGCGGCTTTGGGCAAGGGAAGCTGGGCCGCTTCTGCGGTCTGGGGGTCGCTTAAGCAGAACCGCTTCTGCGGTCCCTGGGCCACTTCTGCAATTTCCTTGGGCCTGGCCCCTTTTCGCTTCTGCGAGATTTCGACCGCATATGCGGTCCAAGAACCGCATTATGGCAGAAGCAACAACCTCAAGCCTTCCCAAATTCCAATTTTGATCCGTTAACCATCCGAAATCCATCCGAGGCCCCCGGGACCCCAAACAAACATACCAACCAATCCCAAAACACATTACGGACTTGCTCGAGGCTTCAAATCATATCAAACAACGCTAAAATCATGAATTATACCCCAATTCAAGCTTTATGAACTTTAAAATTTCAAACTTCTATTTTCGATGTTCAAACCTGTCAAATCACGTCCGATTGACCTCAAATTTTGCACACAAATCATATTTGACATTACGGACCTACTCCAACTTTCGGAATTGGATTCCGACCCCGATATCAAAAAGTCAACCTCCGGTCAAACTTCTCAAAAACCTTCAAATTTCTATCTTTAGCCAAATGGATTCAAAATGACATACGGACCTCCAAATTCACTTCCGATCATGCCCCCAACTCTGGAATCACCATACGGAGCTATTCATAGTCTCAGAATCCCAAACGAACATCGATAACATTGAAATGCACTTCAAGCCAAACTTATGAATTTTTTTTCAAAATGCCAACTTCCACAATAGGCGCCAAAACACTCCCGGGTTATCCAAAACCCAATCCGGGCATACGCCCAGGTCCAAAATCATCATACGAACCTACTGGAACCTTCAGATCCCGATTCCGAGATCATTTACTCAAAATTCCAATCCTAGTTCATTCTTTCAACTTTAAGCTTCCAAAGTGAGAATTCTCCTTCCAATTTAACTCTGGACTTCCCGAAATTCAATTCCGACCACATGTACAAGTCACAATACCTGAAATGAAGCTGCTCATGATCTCAGACTGCTGAATGACGCACTTGGGCTCAAAACGACCGGTCGGGTCGTTATAACTGTAATAAGGCACATGCCATTAGTGACTCTTTATCATTATTGTCGTTTTAGTAGATATTCGGTTTATTTATGATATTAATGAAATGATGCAGTATTATCATCGATTTTCTCCAAATTTATATGTCGCTTAGTCCTACCTCGGGCACAATGAGGTCCCCAAATTAGGACGTGAATTTATAATTCCGCAATATGTGTTTAAATACCGCAAACATCCTTTTAATACTCCCTACTGAATTGTTTACCTTTTTGTTTTCCTTATTTTCTTGATTTGTTTATTCCCATCCCCCTAAGGTTGGTTCATGCATACTGACATCATCAGCATATCATACCGGATCAAGAGGTCCTCCTCCTCCTCCGAATGATCCTAAAAGCAAAGGAAAATCCAAAATGGATGATACAGGCAATATCAAGAAAGAAAATGCTACGCATGAAGAGAATGTCGAAACTTCAAATGGACGAAGCACTCCAGCATAAAATGATTTGGTTTTATAACTGGAAGAAAAGATACTGGAGTTACAAGGGGAACTTGAGCAGGTCCAGAACTTGGCATACCTCTCCCTTCCCCTGAACGTCCCCGACATTAACCAACAAAATGCCAAAAACCCAACACCTTCCCAAAATACACCAAACCGGCATCCACAAAATCCTCCCGCACCTTACCAATATGCCACACCGCCTCAAAATCATAGTCCTCCCCCAGTACCAACTGCTCCACAACATTATCATCAGCCAACCCAGTATCTACAAACCACTACCTATAATACTCCTCACAATGCACCATAACCTACCCCCGATCCTCAAAACTCAACCACCGACCACCACTACACCCAAATCGCTAGAGTCCATCAAAGCAACCCCATATATGTGTAAACTTTACCCCACACTCCTCAACAAACCTTATACATACCCGAGTCCACCAAGAAGGACCTACTCATCAAGAATATGGCAGAGGAACTTAAGAAGCTCACAAGTCGAGTCCAAGGTGTCGAAGGGGGTAAAATCATTGAGGGATTGAACTATGAGGATCTATGCATTTAGCCACACGTAGAACTACCAGAGGCTTATAAACCTCCCAAGTACGAGATGTTTGATGGAACAGGTGACCCAAAGGTGTATCTAAGGACATACTGTGACAAGTTTGTAGGAGACGCCCTATCTTGGTACCTCAGTCAAAATCCGAAGAAGTGGGTTAGTTGGGTAAGCATGGCATTATATTTCATGGATCGGTTCAGGTTTAATATGGAGAATGTGCCATATGTCTTCTATATCCAGAATATCAAGAAGAAGCCAATAGAGACTTTCCGCGAGTATGCTACTCGGTGGAGATTGGAGGCTGCAAAAGTGAGACCGGCATTAGAAGAAGAGCAGATGAACAAGTTCTTTGTCCGGGCTCATGATCCACAATATTACGAAAGGTTAATGGTTATTGAGAATCACAAATTCTCCTATATCACCAAATTGGGGGAAAGGATTGAAGAAGTAATCAATAGCGGAATGGTAACTAATTTCGAGGCATTACAGGCTACGAACAAAGCTTTGCAGTCAGGGGGTATATCCAAAAAGAAAGAAGTAGGAACCGTAATGGTAGCCCAAGGACCAAAATCTCCTCTCACATACCAAACCCCACCACCCACATATCAGCCTTCACCTCCCAGATACCAACAACCCGCCACCACCTACCATATTTATAACACACAACCTGCATATTACCACTCACTGCCACCAGCTCGCCAAAACTACCAGAAATCCAAACCAAATTTCAACCGTAGACCATCCAGACAATACACTCCTATTGCTAAACCCATTGATCAGCTCTATGAAAGACTGAAGGTTGCCAGTTATGTCACCCCCATTCCCGATGTTGCTATGGAGAAATCTTCCCAATGGGTTAATCCGAACAAGACATGTGCCTATCACTCGAGCATGAAGGGACACACTATTAATGAATGTCACAATTTGAAGGATAAGATCCAGACGCTGATTGACACCAATGTTATACAAGCAAAAGAGGTTGCACCTAATGTTCGCAACAATCCCCTTCAGGATCACAGGGGCGAGGGGGTAAATATTATAGAAATTGATGAATAATGGGATCCAAAAAGATCAATTGGACTCATTCGTGAAGGGGATGAAACCACAATACCTCCAGCCACTCTCACACCCATTATAGTGCAAATTTAGTAACCAATTGAGGTTGAAGTGGCCACGCCAACTCCGTTTGAGGTTAAAACAACAACGCACACAGCCGCACCAGCTCCGTTTAAGGTGGAAGTGACCATACCCTTCACTGTGACGGTAGCACCCACCGTCCTTTAATTCAAATGCTATACCATAGGACTATGCTGCAGAGGCGAGAAGAAAAGAAAAAGGGAAGCTGGCCGGTAGGGTTTACACAACTGCGTATTTGGGAGGAACAAGTAAAGAAGCCATTCCTAAACAACCTATCATTAAAATCGGCCCAGATGATCTTTGGGGAAAGGTACAAGCAAGGGAGTACTCTATAGTGGATCATTTGAACAAAATCCCTGGTCATATTTCCATTCTGTCAATGCTATAAAATTCCGAGACGCATAGGAATGCATTAATGAAAGTATTGAACGAAGCTTACGTGCCCAACAACATCAACAGGGGAGAGATGGCCAACATAGTAGGGCAAGTATTGGAGAGACATAAGATCACCTTTCATGAAGACAAACTACCACCTGAAGGATTGAGTCACAAAATGGCACTGCACATCACGGTATAGTTTGAGGATAAATTCATAGCCATAGTCCTAATAGATTGGGGTTCGAGCCTCAATATTTGTCCGTTGACTACTTTGAAAAGGTTAGGTAAGGATTTCCATGAGATACGAACAGGGAGTATGAATGTGAAAGCATTTGATGGGTCTCAAAAAATCAACCTTTGTTCCAGATGAGCCCGACTTGGTTTGATGTTGAGTTTCAAGTATTGGACATATCCTCCACATACAATCTACTATTGGGATGACGTTGGATACATGCTACTAGAGCCGTAGCTTCTACGCTACACCAGGTCGTGAAGTTTGAATGGAATCATCAGGAAATAATCATTCATGGAGACGAAAGTAATCCCATTTACACTAATCAAACCGTTCCGTTTATTGAGAATAGAAGGAAGTTGGGTGGAGAGACATACCATTGCATCGACTGTGTCAATGCAATCGAGAAAGACAAGTGGTGGAGTAATATGATTGAAAGCATACTGTTATGGACATGGTATGAACCCGGTAAAGGTCTCGGCAAGAATCTCCAGGATATCACTAAGCCAATACAACCAAAACATCATAGTACCACCTTTGGACTTGGATATCAGTACACTTGGCATGAGTACGTTGATTGGCCATCGCCATGGCGTGGTACCTATTACCCTCTTGAACAGCCAATAACGCATCTGCATCAGACATTTCAACAGACTGACGTGATATGGGGGTTTGAAGAAGATGAGGTTTTAGCTGGACTAAGGAATCTATTTCTAGACGAGGAAGACATGGATTGCTATGCAATAGTTGAGGAGGAGGAGGAGGAGGAAGACCTTACAATCTAGATCGTGGAAAAGGGAGCTGTTCTCAAGAATTTGATTGTTGCACTATCCCGGGCCCGTCGAGTTCCTGGGTAGCCTGTCAATTAGCATGATCTATTTTTCTGCAATTTTAAGAATTTAAGAAATTTTCAGTATTTTGATTTAAGACGCATTTTGCTTTAAAATAATTGCTCGAGTCATCGAGCCGTACTTGTTTTGATATTTTCAAGATTTAACTAATGTATTACTATTTTACTATTTATTATTATCCTTTACATTTTCTCTTTACAACATTATTATTACTTTTCCTGATGAACCAACGACTGTGACATGCAATGAGACAATGCAACATAAGGATAGTGACTCAGAAGACATAGATGAAGAGGATGTGATACCTGAGGAAATCATCAGAGAAGTTGAGAATTTTGAGAATAAGCCTAAGTCCAACCTGGACAAAACTGAGATAGTCAACTTGGGATATTCCGAAATAACCAAAGAAACCCGAATAAGTATCCACTTATCACCATCAGGAAAAGAAGAATACACCCATTTCCTAAAGAAGTATGAGGACATTTTCGCATGGTCTTATGAGGATATGATTGGTTTGATCATATCCATAGTGGCTTACAAGCTTAATTACAAACAACGGCATGAGAAGCTATCGTTCGCCCTACTTGGATATCGTACCATAGTCCGTACATCAACCAAGGAAACTCCCTACTTTCTGGTCTACAGTACTGAAACTGTAATTCCCACTGAGGTCAAAATTCCTGCCTTAATAATTATACAGGAAGCAAAACTCAGTGATGCAGAATGGATAAAGAGTCCCTATGAACTATTGGCTCGTATCGACAAAAAAAGAATGAATGTAGTATGTCATGGCCAACTTTATCAGAACAAAATGTCTAGAGCTCTCAACAAAAGGGGTCAAACCTAGACGGTTCACACCGGGGCAGCTGATGTTGAAATGAATCTTCCCATATCAAGATGAAGCCAAAGAAAAGTTTTCACCCAATTGGCAGGGCCTTACATGGTTCACAGGGTATTAACATGATGAGCACTCATACTTGCAGAAATGGATGGAGAAGTTTGGCCAAAGCCTATCAATTCTGATGCAGTTAAGAGATGCTATATTTAAATTTCTTCATTTGATGTAACTGAACTACACTTGACTTGATTCATGTTTAAGAGGAGATACGTAGGCAACCATGTGGGTTCGGTCACATCTCAATAAAATTTTTATTTTCCCCACAACCAGAAACTGGGGCAGAATTTTGAGGAGGACCCTCAAAATTCCGGAGCAAGCGCAACCGATATCATCATATGCAAGAAAGTCAGAGAATCGGTTAAGTAACTGGGGCAAAATTTTGAGGAGGACCCTTAAAATTTCGGAGCAAGTCCAGCCAACTTCGTCATATGCATAATAGTTAAAGAATCACTTACAAAACCGAGACCGAATTTTGAGGAGGACCCTCAAAATTCTAATGCAAAGAAATCACAATGTCTCTAAAGTGTCGCAGTCATTGGTCCATTCAATTTACTCAATATCGTAAATTTACTACTATGTTTTAAAATAACCATGTTTATCGAATGCATGCATACTTTTAAAAAACTTCATTTCTATGGCAGCCAGATGTTACCCACGGTGACTCGAACAAGATCTCTAGAGCAAAGCAAAGCAAAACAAGTAGGCAAAGGCATGAACCAACCTTCCCCGCAGAACTCACGATTTTTCTTTGGATGCAGGCACAATGAAATGACTGGAGCGTTTGCAAGTACACACGTACCAAAATCACTATCTTCATAATGGCAAGGCTGCCAAACGCAAATATGCTTCTAGATAAGAAAATACTCTGCCACTACTTATTATCTGTCACTGCACGAGGCTAAGACCTGCCTCCTCAATTGCATAAGGCTAAGCACTACATTCCCTTGCATCGAGACTAAGCATTGTCTCGCCATTTTGCATGAGGCTAAGCCCTACCTCCTTAATTGCATAAGGCTAAGCACTGCCTTCCATTGCATGAGACTAAACATTGTTTCCTCTTTTTGCATGAGGCTAAGCATTACCTCCCTAATTGCATAAGGCTAAGATCTGCCTTCCATTGCATTGAGACTAAGCATTGTCTTGCCATTTTGCATGAGACTAAGCGTTGTCTCCCATTTTGAATAAGGATAAGCATTACCTTCCCTTACATCGAGACTAAGCCATGTCTCCTCTTCTTGCATGAGGGTAAGCCCTACCTTCCCAACTGTATAAGGCTAAGCACTGCCTTTCCTTGCATGAGACTAAGAGATGTCTCCCATTTTAGATAAGGCTAAGCACTGCCTTCCCTTGCATCGAGACTAAGCCTTGTCTCCTCTTCTTGCATGAGGCTAAGCCTTACCTCCTCAACTGCATAAGGCTAAGCACTATCTTTCCTTGCATCGAGACTAAGAATTGTCTCCTCTTCTTGCATGAGGTTAAGAATTTCCTCCCCAATTGCATAAGGCTAAGCTCTGCCTTTCCTTGCCCAATACCGAATGCCACACTACTTGAAAACTAGCACTATTTTGCCTTCCCGGGGCTAAGCTTTGTCCCAATCTTATGCAAGACTAAGCTCTGTATTGTCTCGCTAATATGATCCATCATCATATCTTTGCATTTCATGGGCTGAAACATCGCCAGATTATCCAAAGGCATCATAGTCTTAAGGCATCATCCTCATAGCCTGAAGACACCATGTCATGGCATGAGGATCTCTCAATACTGCACTTCATTATTCAAAGGCGTCATGGTTCAGAGGCACCATTCTCATGGCCCGAGAACATCATTTCATGGCCCGCGAATCCCTTATCTCACGATTCATGGCCCAGGACGTCATGGTCTAAGGACATCATCCTCGCCGTCCGAAGACAATCTTCATGGTCTAAAGGGAACTTGCATCATATTTAAATTGTTGCAATAACCTATACATATACATATATATATATATATATATATATATATATATATATATATATATATATATTCTCGTGCATCGTGTTTTAAGTTTTGCAGGTAACCCAGGAAAACCCGTTCTTCAAACAAGAGCTACCTTCGCTCCGAGTTCCGCTCTCATTATTCACACCCTGCCGTTATTTCAAACATAACCGACTCCCATTAATTACTCGCTTTTACTCTATAATTGTTCAAATGTCTACCCTATGATACATCCATAATATCTCAAATGCAATTCGTGACTTCGCATAAATTCATCCGATACTATCCTACTCAAAAGAACCCTTTTCGAAACACACAACCATTCCTATAACCACACCATCAGTTTCGTTCACCGTTGGATCTAGAACTACACATGGCCTAATTCTGGTAAAACCAGGGATATGCAAGTAGCTCAAAGACCAGGGTGCGGGCTAAATTTTTGAAAACACCCTATTCGGTCAAAATCGGTCATCATTTCTTTACCTGCCAACTCTTTCATCCTTTCTAGGTAAAGAAGGGCAGCTGTTGATACCCAATTCTTCCCTCATATATATATATATATATATATATACATATACATGCATCATCATTTGATTTACAAGCATCACAAGTATTTTTCATAATTTTTAAAAGCTTTAAATTAATTTATTTTTGTATTTTATTATATAAATATCCAATAATTATCCTTAATATTATTTTTTATAATTATTTAATCATCTAAATTTATCCTTTATACCAAAATAATGTTTAAATTTTTTTCAGTGTATTTTTATAATTATATTTGCATTTTAAGGCTAAATTACACATTTTGCAATAATAGCCAATATGTACTTATGATTATATCATTTATGCAAAAAAACAACCTTCTATATTTTTATAGTGAACACAATTGTTTTAAATCATTTTTATGGACAAATGTATCTTTATTATTTATTTATTATTTTTATAAATTATTTATTTATTAAAAGTGGGTATTTAAAATCTGGCCCTACTTCTACAATTAATTTTGGACCTAAGCTACCCAAACATAGCCCAATCACCCTAGACCAATACACCTAGCCCAATACCCTTACCCACTCAATTAAACCCGACCCAATCCCGCTGAAATCATCCATTGATAAAAAATGATCAACGACTCACAAACGATCACCCTTTACTTATATTTCCACCCCCAAACCCTATCCCTTATTTCCCTAATCTCGCCGCCTCTGTTTCCCTCCTTTGATGACCCTAATTTTGCCGCCCCACTAAAATTTCCCCAAATTCCATTCCTAATGGGATTCTATCCCCATTCATCTACCATATCGAGATATTTTCCTTATTTGAAGCTATTTTGCAGAACATCTACTTGCCTAAACATGGCAAGTACCCCACTTTGAGTCTATCTAAATCTATGTTTACCTCTTGAATCTAGATGACCTTGAGTCCAAACGCATTATTTTGTATGGATTATCTCGTATCTCGCTTATTCATATTTAACCCTAAAGGTTAGGGTTTCAGATCCTCTTTTGATTCGAACAAAAACTGGTTCAAGCCTAGATTTTGAGTATTATCTCGTCATTATTCACCCTATTATGTGAGAATTTGCCTATGTTTGTCAATTTCTTTTACTTACCCTAAACTAGGGTTTCAAATCTTTTTAATCGAACCAAATCTGTTTCGACTCTATGTTTCTTTTGAATAATTTCCTGTCTATAATCAGTGTGATTCTTTGCCTGTAGTTTCTGCCGATTTTGTGTATTTTTAACCTAAAATTAGGGTTTCAACTTCTTTCCTTACTACTTTAAGTGCTGAATCAATTATTTTTCATGTTTATGTTTTAGTTTATGCATTATTTAAACCCCTCCCCATTTCCCCTTTAAGAGACTTGGAAGTCATTATAACCTCACTAGATCTAAAACTTTACTCTGTTATTTTTCATTATATTGTGGTCTTGGTAGGCTGAAAGCCAAGGCCAATAAGTTCTCGAACTTTTGCTCCTAATTGACGATTCAGAATACTGTGGGTTTTGTTCTTTTCTTGCATTTCTCGCTTAAATGGTGAGTTACTTAAAATTCAGCCCTTGCATTCATACATATCCCTGATTTATATATGTTATTCTTGATGAATCCATGATCCAATATATATATGAGTAATGTTTAAGCATTATCTTTGTTAAGTTGTGTATGTCTTAATCTCTTTGATCTTTGTTTGCTCCTAATGTTGCCTGTTCTGAAGTTTTTTGAACCTCTTTAGGGCTTATTCAGTTAGTGAATATGAACATGTTTATTCACCTACCCCCCTCTAAATCCTTATACTAGTCTGTGTTGAGACTTTCAGTGTTGGTCATTATGGCCCTTAGCATGCTTATTGGATCCAATATCCTTTAGTATCTGTTTGTGATCTCATTATGTTTTGAATTGTTACTTAAGGTGTTAGGCTAAACTTTTGGCACAAGCTGAATCATATTATGTTAATTAGACCTTTATAATAATGCTTGAATGCTTGTCTACTATTTGTGTGCCTTTCAGGCTATCCAAAATTTTTGTAACATGTTTTGGCATATGTGTTTGTGATCCTGCCCCATTGCTAACATGTTTCCCTCCCCTTTCTGTGATTATGTGGTTTAGCACAATATTGCATGCATACTTAGCATAATTCCCAATCATGTTTCAACCTGTCTAGTGATAATCACCTCAATTAATCCTGCAAACATGTTCTTATCAGCGTGTGACTGTTTCTGTGCTAAGTGTTGAATCTGTTTCCCTAAGTTTACATTAAGATGGCTTTTAAATTCTGTGATTAGGTCAACTATTTGCCTAACATGTTCAACTTGGTCGTGTTCGTTTAAACCCTCAATTCCTGTCCCTCAACTTTAGTCTTTTCTCTTTCACCTCTTGATCAAGTTCTCTTCTTAGTCGACTGAAAGCCAAGGTTATTCTCGTTCTGTCCTTTTACCTCTCTCTAGTGTGAGCACTGCTCAAGGTCGATATGAAGCCGTTTTGAACTCTGACACACTAGAACTTGGTCTCTAGTCCCTCTTCTGAATGATCTCTATTAACTTCCCTAGTGTGAGCACTGCCCTGGGTTCTTGAAGCCCTTGGGAACTCTAACACACTAGGGACTTGGGTTTGTATGCTTTGCTTTGATATATGGGTGAATCACTTAACAATCGATTATTTTGTATCTATGAACATGAATTTTGGAGCTGTTGTGGGTTGAAGGCCTGGCCTGCCCAAGTGTATTTGGGCCTGCTGTAGGCTCCCTATGGTTATACTTATTCTGTAACTCCTTACATTAAATTCTGGTCTATAATAACTATTTGTACAAACATTTGGGGTGTTAGTGAAATTGGGAAAGGGATTTTTTTATACTTGCACCAAATTGGGTAGAAATCGTGCTTATAGGTTCAACAATGTCACACCCCAACCTCGGGAGGATCGATCGGCACTCAATCAAGTGAACCCGACTGAGCAAGCCTTACCGAACACTTTCCACCCCGACTCAATATGAAATGCGGAACTCATGCCTTTGGTTAATTTGAACGATAATACACGGGGTATACCACATTACTAGTTCATTTCACATCATAAAAATTTGCCGTTAATAAGTTAGCTTCATGGATTCTATTAGAGTTACGGCTTAAGAAGATCACAAGTTTTAGGATTACAACATATACATATAGGGGCCTCCCCAAAACCCGTACATAACCCACACTAGTGTCTTTGGAGCCTCTAAGGATATAACAGATAAGCATGACTATGCCGGCAACAAGGCCCCGGCTATACCTCAAAAATAAAAAGCTGTAATAACAAAAGGTACACCATGCAGCCCCATGGAAGAATAAGGGGCTCACCGAGACTTCGAGTAGATGAACGCTCCACTACACACGGCCTGCACTGTCCGCTATGGGGCCACCTACAATCATAACACGAATGTAGCGCCCCCGGTAAAATGGGGCGTCAGTACATTTGAATTGTACTGGTATGTATAACTAAACACCATTTTACTAGAAAGAACTATCAAATAGATACAAGCAATTAATACGGGCAAATCAAAGAAACAATTCATATAATTCTTCATACAATTTCCACAACACCGATTAGGGCAATTCTGTCACATGTTCACCACTGTTCTCATCACCACCGCCATCTCGAGCGGAGTCTGGTCACGACCCGACCGGCTAGGTCACCTCATTGGAGGCATTACTTTCAATCAATATTTTGTTTCCCTTATACGGGATTCAATATCAGCATATTTCCACCATGTGTGCGGCATGGTGTCCGTACACGACCTGATCGGCTAGGTCACCTCATTGGAGGCATTACTCGATTATCAT
>MDKF010061043.1:0-10225 GCA_026770625.1 Nicotiana glauca | reverse complement strand
TGTTCGATAAGGCTTGCTCCGTCGGGTTCACTCGATTGAGCGCCGGTCGCGCCTTCCGAGGTTGGGGCGTGACAACAAAATATGAAATATAATATCAATATCATAAGTCACCCTTATTCCACCATATCAATTCACCCTTATTTCACTTGTTGCGGCATACGACCCGATCTCACCGTCCAATAATAATATCATAAAAAATAATGTTGCGGCGCGCAACCCGATCCCACCATATACTATCAATATCATAATTCACCCTTATTTTACCATAACTGTCAATCTTTATTTCACCTGTTGTTGTGGGTCAGCAAGCAGTAGCAGCAGCAGCAACAACAGTGAAATCATAACTCCCGGTAGTCCCAGCTACCAAAACTTCCAGAACTACACTGACCTGATTCCTTTATAGCCAAGGATATGTAGGCAACCTCTGAAGCAAGGTTCAGTCACACCTTTTTCAAAAATGCTTCTCATGGAGTGCCAAGCGGGCAAAAATCCCTCATAATTGCTCATTTATCTTTTCCTGAAAACTCTTAGTATTTCCGAGCAACGAGGGGTAGCTGTGAGCACATGATTTTTGCCTCGCATGATTTACTCCTACAGAATACTTAAAATTAGGATTTTTCTTTTAATTATTTGTTTTTT
The DNA here is from genome assembly GCA_026770625.1 of Nicotiana glauca. Taxonomy (NCBI): domain Eukaryota; kingdom Viridiplantae; phylum Streptophyta; class Magnoliopsida; order Solanales; family Solanaceae; genus Nicotiana; species Nicotiana glauca. The sequence goes on along the minus strand of MDKF010061043.1, from coordinate 9,586 downwards.
AGGAATTAATTGCATAATTTTTTGTGTCTGTTTGCATTTTTGTGTGCACGTTTAATTTATATAATTCATAAAAAATATAAAAATAGTGCATTTGCATTTAGGACCAAATTTTCTACTTTTTAGGATAATTAGTTATTTAATATTACAAACACGAACGAAAATAACAAAATTCTAAGGGGTAGTTTCCCCCACACGAAGTTAGACAAGACACTTACCTCAGAGAAGATAGACTCTTATTGTTAAATGTACTTTTCGGGTGAAATAATCTCCCGATGGCTCAAATCTAGCCAAAATAAATTCAAAGCATAACTAGTCATAAGAAATTATTCCGGATAATAAAGCTTTAATCTTTATCAACAACTAAAATCAACCCAAAAGTCGACCCCCCTGGTCCCACACCTAAGAACCTGATAAATTTTAGAAAATCCGAACACCCATTCCGGTACAAGTTCAACCATACCATAATTATCAAATTCCGATACCATTTCATCCCTTAAATCATCAATTTACATTTTGAAAGTTTTCTTCAAAATACCTATTTTTCATTAACTCAAAACATTAATTTAATGATAAAAATAGAGATAGAATCATGGAATATAATAAATTCTAGGTGAAGAACAATTACCCAACTGATTTGCTTGAAAACCTCATAAATAATCGCTCAAAACAGAGATCTAGAACTCCAAACATGTAAAAAATGACTAACCCTCGGAATAGAGTACTTTTATATTCTGCCCAGGTGTTTGTACATCGGGGTCGCGGAAAAGTAATTGCGATCACTAAATGGAAATGACCACTACCAAAATTGATGCTACAGAAACACGTATAGATGGGTGAGATCGGGAAGAGGAAAAGCTGATGGCGCAGGAATTGAGCTACGTGAACGCGTGAAGCAACACACGAATGCGAAGGACGGAAAAGTGCATTTACACGTTCACGGATAGAATAATGCGAACGCATAGAGTAAATATCATCTGCCTCAAAGTCATACTACGCAATCGCGGAGAAATGGATTAGAATGCGGTTAAGGAAACCAAATATCCGAAAATAGCTATCAAAAATAGAAGAAAATGGCCCGTTGCCCATCTGAAACATGCTCGAGGCCCCCGGGACTTTAACCAAATATACCAACACATTCTAAAACACGATACGTACTTTGTCGAGGCTTCAAATTGCATCATACAACATCAAAACTACGAATCGCACCATGAATCGAACTCATGAACTTTCAAATCTTCCAATTTCTAAAACTCGCGCCGAACCCCATCAAATCAATCCAGAATGACGTTAAATTTTGTAGACAACTCCTATATAACATAACGAAGTTGTTCTAACTCATGGAATCACATTCTGGCGCCAATATCACCAAAGTCAACTCTTGGTTAAACCTCTCAACCTTCCAAAACATCAACTATCCAATTTTTGCCAAAATGCTTCGAATTACCCTACGGACCTCCAAATCCAAATCCGGAAGCATACCGATAACAGGCTACATTTATGTAGTTTAGTGACTATTTATGCCCCAACTTGACTATGCTTCACTGTTCTAGGATGGTTAAATGATGATAAATTGGCTCTAATTGGGAATTTCATGTTTTGCAGGAGCAAGTTGTGCTTATGAGGACTTAGAACAGTGTTTGGACCTAAATCAAAGCAAGGGAAGCCCCTTGGAGCTGAGTACGTGTGAAAGAACATAAAAAGAAGAGATAAAATGCTGAACTAGCTTAGCGAGACCGCGCTAGCCAAGAAAATTGAGGCATAATGTTATGCAATATGAGCGGCCATTAGCGTGGGTACGAGAAAGGCCGCACTAGTCTTGTTCGGAGCATATAATTTTAGGTGTAAACTTAGAAGTTTGGGGGTAATTCCACATAACCTATATGAGGTCCAGCTCACCCAAAGACACATTATCAAGGTTTTTATAGCTTAGCTTAATACAAGAAGAGGCAAGATGCAAGGAGGATAATTCAACATCGAGTTCTACCTTTCTTCCTTTTGTATTTACCATTTATAATAAATTTTACTTTTGTTAGTATGAATACGATTATGAGTAGCTAATTATTTAGTCTAGTGTTTTGATAGAACCTGTTGAAGAATGAACTTCCTGTTATGTTAATATAGTGTGCCCAATTTAATATCTAGTTGTTCATCTATGTTGTTGTTGTAGTTAATTAATAGGATCTTCAATTAGTTGTGCCTATTTAGTATGTATTACTCAGGAGAGAGTGCATATTTAGGAAATTTTTGAACTACACCACTCCCAAAGTATATGAGGAATCAATAACCGAGCGTTTAAAGGTGAGATTATGGATAAGGAAACCTTGGGTGCGATCTACAGTAAGACGTAATAAGGGCCAGCTAGCGTAACACAGGAGAGTGCATCTAGTAAATTATCATAATTACTCAGAAGAGATTTACGGTAGTAAGAGTGCTCATGATCGATAGAGCCGATTAGGCAATTCTTTGTGAAACGTAATAGGAAGGGATTCCATCAATAGGGGAAACCAGAACCTTAGACCCTTTTCTTATTTGCATACAACTTAGTCATAGTTAGCTTTTAGTTTACTTAACATTATTCAGTTATAGCTAGTAGAAATATCACCAATTGTTATTCAAAATATCTGGAAAGTTAATTACAAAGAATTTAGTGAGTCTAAGAGGAGTAATTGGTAGGTTAATTTCCTATGCATCCAACTCTAGGCTAAATACTCGGATTATATTTGCAGCGACCGCTTTGTCCTTTTTATAATCCATTGTTGGGCATGATAAAGTTTTGGCACCGTTGCCGGTGAATTAATGGTGTTATCAATTATAGTTGAAAGAAATACAAAAATTCTTAGTGTAGTTAGTTTTCTTTATTTTCAATCTATACTTTGAAATTTTAACTTTTGTTGACTTGGTTGTACAAGTGAATGCCTAGAAACTCATCGAGAACTGGTGATGTATTTAAAGCATTATCAGATCCCGAGAAAGTTTTCAAGGCCTTGAATTGGGCTAACCGGAGAAACAAACAACAACAATCAACAGAACGACTCAAACTAGACATTTGGGGATAACATAGTAGACCCAGTTGTGCTAGTAGCGCCAGTAGTGGCACCTCTTGTTCCAAAGGCTGCTTTATGTGACTGGCACAACCCACAACAGAGAATTTGGCCACAACGATATTAGTCCTGCAGATACAAGCCAAATCTTTTCAAATCACGAACAACATGCTGCACTTGTTGCAAAATAAGGCACTATTTTCGTGGTTATACATTTAAGATCCTCAATAACACTTGAAGAATTTCCCGTCGATCTGCAAATCTCAAAGGCAGCCCAACATAACTCAGGAAGAAATAAAGCTGTTGTTGTTTTCATTCTCAGTGATAGAAGTTGCCCAAACTTGGCTAAACTCACTCCCCATTAACTCCATCGCGACTTGGGAGTAGTTAGCAAAGAAAATTGTGAATAAGTTTCATCCACCCAACAAAATTGCTCAGTAAATTGATGAAATTTGGATCTTCAAACAGAAACCAATGGAAACATTGCAAGAAACATAGGAACGATTCAAAAGTATATTGTTTATATGTCTACATCATGGTATTCCAGAGCAGATGTTGGGGAAGCGATTTTACATAGATCTGACATATGGTGTGAAAGCCAATGTTGATGCTTTGGCTGGTGGAGAATTTTTTAGTGAAACATGGAGAGAAAGCCAGAGCCTGGTTGACAAGATGGCACAAAATTCGGGGTAGAACTAAGAATGCACCTATCACTCAAATAATTCACTTAGTGCCCTTAGATATGTCCAACACTTTTGCTGAAAATATTGCCACCTTAATGACACAGATAAGTATACTCACCAAAAAGGCGGAAGAGTCGGGGAAGAAGCAGCAGGTGCACATTGTAGTACAACAAATGGGGGCTTATGCACATTTTGCATTAGTCAGCCAATTGGTAACCAATGGTATGCAGAAAGTGATCATTATCATTAACCTGAGAACGTGAATTAAGTGTTTAATTATGGGCGCCAGAGATAGGGTGGTCAAAATTAGGGCCAACAGAATCAGCCATACAGACTAGTCCAACTCAACAATGGGAATATGGAAGGCATGCGACCTCACAATAATGTGGCGCCCTACCAATGACCACAGGGATACAACAATCAATAAGCAGCAGGATTATCATCCTCCTCAGTAGCAACATGGTATAAGATAGGAAGATGGGTTTGCTAGACTCGAGGTAATGATGCAGCGGGTTATTGGGTCAAATGAAAAAATGAGTGAAATGGTAGATTCACATGAGTGAGCTATAAAAAATATTGAAGTGTAGATTGCCCAGATTTCGATGTCTTTGAATAATCGTCCTCATGGGATATTTCCCACAAACACGTAAGTAAATCCAAAAGATCAATGTCGCAAGCAGCTGATGGCAGTGAGTCTATGTAATGGCAGAGACTTAGACTTAGAGCAAGAGAGGGCTTGAGAAAGCAGACAGGCTGAGACACTTGTACCAGTGCCCATTGAGCTAGATGATTCAACGAAACTGACAGAGGTGACATTACAGCCTGCCTAGGAAGAAACCAACACACAGATTAAGTCTGAGAAAGAAACCGAGATTGCCTAGGAACTGACAGTTGAGGTGGTGTGAGACAAAGAGAAAACCCAAATCATTGGGAAGAAGAGACCTCTAGCACCATTCCGATAGAGGTTGGCCAAATACAAGAAAGAGGAACAATACAAGAAATTCTTGGAGATGCTGAAACAAATCCAGGTAAATATTCCATTGATTGATGCTATTAAGGAGATGCCTGCTTATGCAAAAATGATGAAGTACTTGATGTTCCGAAAATTTTATTTCCAAGACGTGGCCATAGTGACGCTAACTCAGATATGCAGTGCTGTAGTGACTAGACCAGTTGCTAAAAAGTTGTTTAACCCAGGGAGTTTCACAATTCCCTAATCGTTGGTATCTTTGTTTTTGCCAAGGCACTTTGTGATTTGGGGGCTAGCATAAATCTTATGCCCCTGGTGATCTATAAGAGGTTGGGGATTGGATGAGCTAGACCAACATCTACGTTGTTGCAAGTGGTTGACAAAATCGTGAAAATGTTGTTTCAGGTAGGGAAATGTGTGTTCCCTGTAGATTTTGTGATTCTGGATTTCAAGGTGGATGAAGAAATTCCCATAATTTTTGGAAGGTCGTTCTTGGCCACAGGGCGAGCTCTCATTGATTGTTAAACTAGTGATCTCAAGATGAGGTTGAACGATAAGGAGTAACATTCAACGTGAAGAAATCTATGAGGTGACCAAGTGAATTCGCTAATTATTTAATTACTGATATCGTTGATGTAATCGTCGAAGAGGATGATGAGACATTGACTATTGAGGATCCTCTTGCTGTATGTCTTGTAAATTTAGATGAGGTGAATGGGAAAGAATTGGCAGAATGGGTGCTGGCTTTAGAGGGCAGAGGGTTTTGGGATAGAACACTTGAATTCGAGCCTTTGCAGTTAGAAAACAGAGAAACTCCTCCAGCCAAGCAATCCATAGAAGAACCACCCAAACTGGAGTTGAAGTCGCTACTCGCCCATCTTAGGTATGTGTTCCTAGGACCTAACTCACATTACATGTTATTATCTTATATAGTTTGTTAGATGTGCAGGCACAACAACTCTAGTAGGTACTCAAGGAGTTCAAGACTCCCATTAGGTGGACCATGGCAGACATTAAGGGGGTCAGCCCGACATATTGCATGCATAATATTCTGATGGGGGAGGGGAACAAACCTTCCAGGGAGCACCAAAGAAGGCTAAAACACAATATGAAGGAAGTGGCGAAGAAAGAGGTGATTAAGTGGTTGGATGTGGGAATCATCTTCCCCATCTCTGATAGCAACTGTTTAGCCCGGCGCAATACGTTCCTAAAAAAAGTGGTATGATGGTGGTAAAAATTGATAATAATGAGTTGATCTCTACAAGAACCGTCACATGCAGGAGAATTTGTATGGACTACATGAAATTAAATCTGGCCACCCGGAAAGACCACTTCCCACTTTCCTTCATTGTTCATATGCTTGACAGACTGGTAGGGAGGTCCCACTTCTAGTTTCTGGATGGGTACTCTGGGTACAACCAAATCTCCATTGCACCAGAGCATAGAGAGAGGACCTCATTCACATGTCCATATGGAATTTATGATTTTCGAAGGATGCCCTTTGGCCTATGCAATGCACCCATCACATTCCAGATGTGCATAACAGCCATATTCAAAGACATGGTCGAAGACATAATGGAGGTGTTCATGGATGATATCTTAGTGGTGGGAAACTCATTCGACGAGTGCCTTACAAATTTTACCCGAGCGTTGAAAAGATGTATTGAGACTAACCTTGTACTTAATTAGGAAAAGTGTCATTTCATGATAAAAGAGGGTATACTCTTCGGACATCGGGCATCAAGCAAGGGAATCGAGGAGGATTGTGCTAAAGTTGACGTAATAGCAAAGCTTCCACCCCCACATCAGTCAAGGCAATCAGGAGCTTCCTCGGGCATGCCGGTTTCTATTAGAGATTCATAAAACACTTCTCAAAAATTGCCAATCCTCTTTGTAAGTTATTAGAAAAAGATCACCCTTTCATATTTTCTGATGATTGTAGGGTAGCGTTTGAGGAGTTGAAAAAAAAGGTAGTCATAATACTGATCATTGTTGCCCCCAACTGGGAGCAACCATTCCAACTCATATATGACGCAGTGACTATGCAGTGGGGGCAGTGCTGGGACAACAGAAAGACAAGCTAATACACCCAATTTACTATGCCAGTAGAATGTTGAGTGGAGCCCAACAGAACTACACTATGACAAAAAAAGAGATATTGGCTATGGTATTTGCATTCGACAAGTTCAGATCATACCTGATTGGCTCTAAGGTAATTATATACCGATTATGGAGACCTCAGGCACTTGATTGAGAAGAAGGAGTCCAAACCGCACCTGATTTATTTGGTGCTTTTACTACAAGAGGTTGACCAGGAGATTCGTGATCGTAAAGGCATAAAAAACCAAGTCGCTGATCATCTATCACGACTTGAATGAGCTGAAAATGAGGTAGAGGATATTCTGGAAACCTTTCCAGATGAGCATCTACTCGCAACAAGCCTTGAGTAAGTTCCATGGTCTATAGACTTTGCAAATTACCTAGAAAGCGGTATAGTTTCCTATGACCTTTCCTCTGTGCAAAAGAAAAAGTTTTATTATGAATGCCGCATGTATTACTGCGATGAACCATATCTGTTTAGAATATGTGTTGATAATATGATCCGAAGGTGTGTCCCCAAGATAGAACAATCTTCTGTTTTGCAGGCATGTCACACGTCGGCATATGGCAGGCATTTTGGAGGAGTCAGGACGGCAGCAAAAGTGCTAGAAGCCGGGTTCTACAGACTAACAGTGTTTAAGGATGCATATCAATCGGTGAAGGGCTGTATTGCATTTCAACGAACCGGGAAAATTTCTCGTTGCCATGAGATGCCCATGAACCTAATTCAAGAGGTTGAAGTGTTCGATGTCTGGGGGATCGACTTTATGGTCCCCTTCGTCAGCTCCTTTGGCAATAAGTGCATACTTGTTGACGTGGATTACGTGTCTAAATGGGTGGAAGCTGCAACACTCCCCATCAATGATTCAAGAGTGGTGATGGGGTTTTTGAAGAAGAATATATTCACCCATTAAGGGACTCCGAGAGCGATTATCAGTAACGGAGGCACTCAGTTATGCAATCGAGCCTTCGAGAAATTGCTAGCAAAGTACAATGTGAGCCACAAGGTGGCAACACTATATCATCCTCAGACCAATGGACAGGTCAAAGTGTCTAATAGAGAGATAAGATTGAACTGACCAACACTGTGAGTGTCATAAGAACTGATTGGCAAAAAATCTAGATGATGCACTATGGGCCTACAAAACTTCTTTTAAACACACCAATTGGTATGTCACCATATAAGTCGATGTTCTGGAGGGCCTGTCACTTGCAAGTGGAACTAGAACACAGAGCTTGGTGTGCAATGAAACAACTAAATCTAGACATTGAGGTTGAGGGAACAAATGGAGTCACAGAATTGCGTGAGCTAGACGAAATTACGATTTATTGATTTTGAGAGCACGACGTTGTATAAGGAGAGAATAAAGAGGTTGTACGACAAGAACATTATGGAGCAAAATTTCAATCCCGGAGACATGGTGTTGCTTTATAACTCAAGATTAAGGCTTTTTCCGAGTAAACTCATGTCACGATGTCTAGACCATTTCGAGTGGTCGAAGTATTCCCTTAAGGTGCCATAGAGAGTGTCTCAAATAAAGACTCTCATAAATTTAGAATCAACATGAAAAGATTGAAACCATATGTGGGCATGAATGTACCAAAGGAAGTGTCAGTGATCCATATGACTCAACTCAGATGTCGAGTAACCCTTAAATGCACTTATTTGCATCGTGCCGGTATGTCAAATCAGGCGCTGTATTGGAGGCAACCCATTGATTTGTTGTAATTTTTGTGCCACGACATTAACTAAGGCATTGGTTGGGAGGCAACCCATGCGTAGTGACTTTAGTATAGTTAGTATTTGTTAATTTTGATTTTTGTAGGTACAAACTAATGAAGGTAATCTTGGGCAAGTTATCTAACGCGGAAGGAACAGGTAAAAAAGAGGAAAACTTTTGAGCCCAGAAGCGCGCCCGCGCTACCAACCGTGCATATGAGCAAACATTCTGCCTCAACATCTCACCCAGTAGCATGCCCACGCTATGAGCCTACTAGTGACCGCGCTAGAATAGCGACCATGCTAATGGATGCGCTAGTGATTGCGCTAGAAGTGCAAACACACTAGTGGCTGCACTAGTGACTGCGCATATGGCCAAGTACATTGTTTCACTAGCGCGGCCGCGCTCCAACCGTGCTACGACCGCGCTAGTCGCATCCGCTTGACACTTTATTTAACTTAATAATTTTTTATTTTATTTTTTATTTCGTATGTTAATCATTTAGTTGCTTATTTCACCCCTCTCCTAGACTATTCCCCTTTCTCTTCTTCATTCAAAAATCCCCAACGATGAAGTCTCCCCAACCCTAACTCCCCTCTTCTTCAAATTCGCTTCTTCTCCATTCCTAACTAATCCTAACCAGAATTCCCCAAGGTTCAAACCACACCGTCCCCTACACTTCTTTACTTCTGACCATATTCTCTCACTATAAGTAGGGTTTTCTTGTTGGCATGGTTTTTGTATTATTTTTATAGATTTTTGTTTAATTTCTTCTTTTTTTAGTAGCTTTTTTTTGTTCTTATACTTTCCTAGTAGTAATTTGTAGTGTTTGTGTAGCGTTTGTGGGTGGTAATGTTGGTGGCGTTGTCTCTTAACTTAGTGGGCGAATTTGGGGGAAATTGTGCTAGTCATGGGTTAGAACTTGTTTGAATTGGAGTTATGGTATATAATGCCCACAAGGTGTTTGTTTAAATGTCAAAGTGAGTGTAAATGGTAATTGTGAGCACGTGATTTTTGCTCTCACGACAATTACTCCCAAAATCATAAAATAAAATAGTTTTGATATCACAT
>MDKF010980789.1:0-11946 GCA_026770625.1 Nicotiana glauca | reverse complement strand
ACTATGTCATATTATTTGGACCTTAGTAAGTATCAAGTCGACCTCTCGTCTCTACTTCTTCGAGATTAGACTGGAAACTTACAGAGTACATGTAGTTTATGTACTCATGCTACACTTCTGTACTTAAATGTACAGGTTTTGAAGCAGGTGGATCTGGTCAGTATTCGGGTGCGCAGCAGTGAGCTGACTCAGGGACTTCTATGGTGAGCTGCCTTCTTTCTCACGTCGATCCGCAGCTGAAAAAGTCCTTTATCTTGTATTTATGCCTTTTCTGTCTAGTCTGATACACAGTAGGATGGTGTTTTGTATATTTTGTGTATACTCTATTGGTCGCCCGTAACTAGTGACACCGGATTTTGGCACACACACTGTATGGATGTTCCTTCACTTTTGGGGTCTATTTCTACTCTGTCAGCACTTTGTGGTTTCACTGATTTTCTTTATTTTCTGAAAGTCTTTAACTTGTTGGTTTTGAGTTAAACTAAAATGGGCATTTAAATCTTAATTCCGCACTTGGCTGGCCCAACTAGGGTGTTGGGCCCCATCATGATCTATTTTACAAAAAAAATGGGTCGTGACATGATCCGTTAGATCTATGCTTCTTTGTGTTTGCTGGGAATTCAGTTCATGAAATGGATAGTGAGATAGTCCTAGGGTTTGTGATCTCAAGGGATATCTGTCCAAATAATTGTTGGGGCTAGTCACAAGCCCAAAACGCTGAGGGCCAATCACAGGCCCAAATACTAAGTAATTCAACTCCCTTTCTATGGGATGGCTTCGAAGCCCAACTGGCTAATGACTTTCCCTGAGCAGGCCCATTTGATTTTTTATTTTGGATTCGGCTTAAAGCCTTAATTCATAGTATAAAGAAATATAGATTTGGGCTTTCGAGTTAGGTAGCGGGTTCAAATTAAGAGGTTTTTCCTTTTGTTTGAATCCGGACTTGAACTTGAAGCCCGAATTTCATAATGCCAATCAACTAGACCCTTTTAGAGACAAATAATAAAAATAGAAAATCTTAGTTTGCTTTAGTGTTGGCCTTTAAATAAATAAAATGAGATGAGCCTCGCCAAACAAAATCCATAAATGGCGGGGCCCTTATTAATTATTTAAAAATATTTAGAAATATGGGACGGGCCGTTTAGCAAATTTCACGGCCTTCCCAAAAGTAAAAATATGTTAGTCGCTTTAGGCGCGCTTTTAATAATTTTTACCCTCCTAAATACGGGTGTACATTTCATGCAACCTAAATCCAAATCAAAAAACATTGAATAGGAATGTGTCGAGGATCCGGGTGTATTTCATGTGACGTGATCCGAAAACACGTTTTTAAACGACGTTCACTTTCGTAAAAATAGTTAAAAGCAGTAAATAATTGTAAAATTGCACTATAGGTTGAAGCATGTGAAAAAATCAGATTTTAGTTATTTATAATGATTTAAGCGACCGTGCTAGAACCACGTGATCCAGGGGTGCCTAACACCTTCCCTCGGGTCAACAGAATTCCTTACACAGAATTTCTGGTTCGCTGACTCCAATTGGGAAGTCAACAATTTTTCTCGATTTGGGATTTAAATTAAACCGGTGACCTGGGACACCAAAAACCAATCATATCCCAAGTGGCGACTCTGAAGCAAATAAATAATCCCATTTCGAATAATGTCACTTTAAATGGAAAAACTTCCTTATACATTTATCCTTCGAGGTAGGTGTGTAAAAAAGGAGGTGTGACAGCTCTGGCGACTCTACTGGGGATCCGAACCCAGAATTCCGGTTCAGGGTTCAAAGAATTAGAGCTTAGTATAATTATTATATTTGACTTTATCTGATTTTTCTACATGCTTCCATGCTATATGTGCTAAATGTTTTACCGCTTTGATATTTATTGAACTGTAAATTGTCGCGAATCCCTTCCTCTCTCTGAGTCTTCTACATCATGGAGAAGGGTGCACTTCGTGTAGATTCTCTTCTGTTTAGATTCTTTCCCAATTTAGAATGAGGTTGGATAAGTTGCAAAGCCGGCGGAGCTTCTGTATCCTCGGTACGCTGCGTCTCCCACGGCTCGAGTTGTCCGCTCGGGTAAGCCAGGTCTAGACCAATAAACCTAGGGTTTAAACCTAGAAGAACAAAACCTCATGCCGGATCCCTAGTAGGAACGTTTGTTTGCATCATGTGCATTTGACTAAGAGGACTCAACACAGGGTTGGGTCCGTCTAAGACAGGTGACCTGAAATGAATTGACCATCCTGATGCATCTTACGTGCTACTTATGCATTTATTTGCTCGGTTTTGCATGTTGATCGGCTTGTCTAAATGAGAGAAAATTGAGAAAAATAGCAGTGCCCAAATAGTACCGAAATGCTGTCGAATTTAAAAAAAATATATATATTTGAAAAAAAAATGAAAATAAATTTGTTGTTCAAAAAATATACATTTGATTTTGGCCAATCGGCCCGAACTACGCTGGTTTGATTCTCACCGGATATGAGATACGTAGGCAACCCTCATCGGGTTCAACCACCCTTTTGCAAAAATAGCCAAAAAATGTCAAAATTTTAATTTTGTCATAAATAAAGTCGGGTGACGCCATTCTTGTTAAAATAAGCCGAATGTCCCCAAAAGGGCGCCGGAAGGCTATTTTTGCAAGAACAGCCACCCTGAGTCATTTTTAAATAGTTTGCGGGCACAGCCTTAAAATCTTCCCCTCAGAAGTGCTGAAAGGCCCTATTCGCAAAACCAAATCATTGTTTTGATTAAATAAAGAATTTTGCAAAAATAGCCAGTTTGTAAAAAATAAGTCATTAAAATTCCCTTTTAAATAAACGTGCAGGATGACTTCAAGTAACATCGAAACCTTCTTAGTCCTGAGTGAGTTCCCCTTGAAACTTCACATGTGGTGGCATGATCTAGGAAAAGGAAGCAGAGACACCGTGGTTAAAATTTTGGGCGGTCTAGTTGATCTACTGAACATCAAACCGAGGAAAGATATCAGTGAGGCACTAATACCATTTTGGGACCAAACCCGTAACGTATTCCGGTTTTCAGACTTTGAACTCACACCTACATTAGAGGAGATCTTGGGATATGCGGGCCTCAATGGGAACCTTCGAGGCAGATACCCACTGGCACCACGACCGATAACCCTTCATAGGTTTTTGGATTTGCTGAACATTAGCCGGGATATTCAAGACCCGCATCTGGCAGAAGGGTGTTGTACATTGCATTTCCTATATCACCGGTATGGTAACCCAAAAGGTTTTGAGGAGCCCAACACCGGCTTGACACATGCTGGGAATAAAGACAAATAGGAAGCTCGACGGGGATTAGCCTTTATGGTGGCCTTTTTGGGAGTGGTGGTTTGTCCGAGAAAAGATGGTCACATAGACCGCGGCCTGGTAGGGATGCTAGATGTTGCCATGAAAAAACCTACCAACACAGTGGTGCCTCTAATTGTAGCAAAAATGTACCGAGCTCTGACCAAATGTCGCGAAGGCGAGAAATTCTTTCAAGGTTGCAATTTGCTCTTATAGTTGTGGATGCAATAACACCTCTGTCACCGCACAGGCTATATGAACTACGATTTAACCGGGCTGAGTTGTATTGCAGAATTTGGGACCCGGGTGACAGGTATTGAGTTCCCTAAAAGTACTGAGTCCTGGTCATCATGCTTAAGATCCTTGACCGCAGATAAAGTCAAATGGGCTTATGGTTGGCTTCCCACTACTGAAGCTATATACACATCAGCAGAGGTCCCTTATATTCTTTTGATGGGTATCCGAAGCATACAGCCTTATGCTCCTTACCGGGTTTTGCGACAATTTGGAAGATTCCAAATAGTGCATAATGATGAAGATCTGAGTGAGCAAGTCATTGAGTTGGGCCCGAATGCTGCATTTCCTGAAGGTATAATCCGAAAAATATGGAATGAGTGCCGGTTCCTTGAGCCAAAAACCATAATACAAGACCAAGCTAGAGGCGAGGTAGATCCCAAGTACTTGACATGGTTTGGCAAAAGATTTCAAATCCCAGAAAGACCCGCTAAAAGACCGCACGTGCAGCAGTTTACGGATGGGGTCCAAATCCAATGGGATTGGCAAGCAAAGGAGAAGGAGTACCGAGCTAAAATAGGACGGTTAGAGAAACAGGTCTGGGACCTCCAATTCGACAAAAGTGTACAGGTTGCAGCCGACGAGGGCGATAAGAAGAAATTAGCTCAGGAGAACGAAGCACTCAAAGCCCAAATTAAACAAATGAAAATAGATGCCCGGAATCAAGAAAGAAGTCTATCTGATGAGAGGTTAATCAAAGGGTTAAAGAAACAAATTTCGAACTGCCAAGAAGAACTAGAAAAATCTGAGGGAAATATGGCAAGACTTCGGGCGCAGTGGGCCAAAAAGACTGAGGAGAGAGCCCAGTTTGTGCAGCAAATGAGAAGAAACTACGAGGGGACCATCGCCAAGATGAAAGGAAAAATGAATACTATGAAAGAAAAGACAGCCCAGCGGGATAAAGAATTCCGAGTCGAGATGAACCAGTGCCATATGTTAATTGCAGAGATGGAAAAGGAAATTAAACTGCTACAAGATTTGCACTTCCAGGACACGTAGGTGCTAGAAGCTCGTACACAACAAATAAGCCAACTCCTCCAAGAAAAGGGCCGAATCAGAGAAAGGATCAGAAACATTGCCCATTATATTGTCATGAAGTGTCAGGCTGGCGAGCGAATGGGTCGTACTGCGTCCTTTGCCTCAGTGATGATATTTGTTCGCCAAGTCATGAATGATTTAGATCAGTTACAAAGGGGTCTCGCACGCAGGCCTGCGGCAATGCCGAACGACGCTCCGCGGGCCCCAGGATTTGAAGCATTGATGTACTCTTAGTTAATTGATTATGTATTTTTGCTTTTGAGTCTATTTTTGTAATTTCCTTTTGCAAGAAAGAAAAACAAACAGTATATGTAGCTTTTGTAACCGCAATTGTTATTAATGAAAAATCGAAAATTCCCAAAAATTGTTTTCATATTTTTGCATTTATTTGCAAGAACTACGCTTGGTCTGATTCATGCGGGCCATGATACATAGGCAATCTACATAAGATTCGACCGTAATCCTGGAAAAAAAAGAGAAAAAGAAAATACGAGGGAAAGAAATAAAAGGAAAATAACACCAGAAAAAGAAACACAAAGGAAGAAAATAAGGCATTGAGAGAAAAACCATGGCCAAAGAAAAGAAAAGGCAGAAAATGAAAATAGAGAAGCAGGAAAAGAAAATGAAAGAAAACAAAACAAAAAGAGAAAGAAAAGAGAAAAGGAATAAGAAGAAAAGCCAGGATGATGCATGCAACCCAAGCAAACATGTAGATTTAATTGTATAGGTGCATCACACTCCAATGTGCAGTTACCTATCTGTTACTTGTTTCATACTAACAGTTTGCTGTTGTCTAATTCCAGCTGAGTATTTTAGAAACCGTGGTTGGTTTGTGGTAAACTGGCCTCGCATCGATACTTCACCAGATTTAAAGGAAAAATAGAGATGTCATCAGAAATGACCTTGCCTGCAGTCCCCATATCTGAAGATAGCCCAATCTCTGGGATCCCGACCTCTGAATCCTATACAGTTGAAGAAAATCGGATCCTACGCTTACGCTTGATGTAAATGTGGGATGCGTGGAACAACGGGAAGGAACCCCCAAGCAATATCCCCGGATTCCCGGAATTGCTCCCAAGATCTGGAGGGGTTACTACTGTCCCCCTCAGCCGTCCAAATATTCCTCTGGGGCAACCCACCATGACTGCTAACTTTTTCGGAACACCTTTTGAGGATCACCCCCAGGTGTTCCCATCTGGAATTGCTCCCAACATTTTTACAGCTCCACCATCTTCCGCAACTACCCAACCATCAGTACCAAAACATGCTTTTGACCCTTCGGTCTTTACATTTCAGAATCCAGTTTTTCTCTTCACTATCCTCAATATGCCTACTCTCGGCCACCATATGAAATCACACCGGGGCAGGACAAAACCCCTAAAGCCTTGGAGCAAGATAAAATGACAAAAAGAATGAGGAGTTTAGAGCAAAGTCTGAAAAATATGCAAGGTCTAAGCGGGCAGAAGAGTGTTTCTTACAATGATTTGTGCATGTTCCCTCACGTGCACCTGCCTATGGGATTCAAGACGCCAAAGTTCGAAAAGTATGATGGACATGGCGATCCCATTGCTCACCTCAAAAAGTATTGTAATCAATTGCGCGGGGCTGGTGGAAAAGAAGAGTTATTAATGGCTTACTTTGGAGAAAGCTTGGTGGGCATAGCATCGGAATGGTACATGGATCAGGACATATCTCGATGGCATATCTGGGATGACCTTGCCCGAGATTTTGTCTGACAATTTCAGTACAATATAGACATTGCGCCATACAGGAACTCCTTGGCAAACCTAAAGAAAAAGCCCTCAGAGAGTTTCCGCGAATATGCAATCAAATGGCGTGAACAGGCGTCAAGAGTGAAGCCTCCAATGGATGAGGTTGAGATGGTCACTGTCTTCCTACAGGCTCAGGAGGCAGATTATTTTCAAAACATGATGTCCGCTATGGGTAAGCCTTTTGCAGAGGCAATAAAGATCGGAGAAATGGTAGAGAATGGGCTAAAAACGGGCAGAATCTTGAGCCAGTCAGCCATAAGGGCAACCTCCCAAGCCATCCAAGGCGGGTCTGGAGGAATGGCTAAGGGCAAGAAGAAAGAAGAAACAGTGATGGCGGCATCGGGCGGAAGAAGGTACCGGGCTCCTAGACCGGTGTTCTCAGAAAGAGCCCCTCAACACTATTACCCTCACACAGATATGACTTATGCTCCTCCACCTTATGCGGTAATGAATGCTCAACCTTTTGGCCGACCGCAACCACAAGCTAATCGAAACCCACCTCCATTCCAAAGAAACCAGCCTCCTTACCAAAACCAACATAATCCCCGACCACCACAAAATAATTTCCGCCCTCGGGAACCGCCTAGACGACCAAATTTTACCCCGATTGGTGAACCATATTCCAGTTTGTTCCCGAAGCTCGTCCAGATGAACCTATTACAGCCTATTCCCCAAAACAGGCCGAATCCGGAATCTCCAGCCTATCAACGAGGTGTTTATTGTGCCTGTCATTCAGGGGCTGAAGGGCATAGTACTGACAGCTGCTGGACTTGAAAAAAGCTGTGGAAGATTTGATCGAACAAGAGAAAATAGTGTTGAGGGATGAAGAAGCCCCGAATGTTACCAATAATCCCTTGCCCGCCCACAACAACGGGCCGATAATCGGCATGATTTGTGAAGACCGAGACTTTGACCCGGCTCTGAAAGCCATAATTGCTATTGCCAATGCCGAAAGGAAACCCAAGGTAGCTCTGAAGCAGGGAAAAGAAGAAAAGAAGGATAAAGCTGTCAACATTGAGCCTGAAGAGAGAACTGAGACAAAAGCAAAGCCGGTGCCTCCTAAACACGAGGTTCTTTATGTGCCGCGAGGTCGTCAAGAGAAACCACTAGTTGTGAGCACTCCGAGGAAGTGTGAAGTGAAGAAGGGCACACAGATGTATGTGACGAAAGGGGCCTATGTGGCGCGGGGGACAATTAAACCACCTCGGCTGAGTGAGCCAGTGGTTATTGGACGCGCACCACAAAAGCCGATGACTGACCCCTCTGCAGTGCCGTGGAATTACCAACAAACAGTGGTCATATACAAAGGCAAGGAAATCTCGGGAGAACTGCCAAAAACAATCCCTGTTGAAAAATATTCAAATATACAAGAAATAAACAGCGCCACACGAAAGCGTTTTCCATCTAAGAAGCCGGTAAGCGCTGAAGAAGCAGAGACGTTCTTTCAGAAGATGAAAATGCCAGACTATGAAATAGTAGACCAATTGAGGAAGTGTCCTGAGCAAGTGTCACTGCTGTCACTAGTGACCAAATATGCGGAACATCAGAAGAGCCTCATGAAAACTCTGAACGTAGCATATGTGCCTGCCGAAACTTCGGTTGAACAACTTGAAAGAATGAAAGAAAGATTCTTCGCTATCAACCAACTCTTCTTCAGTAAAAGTGATTTACCTCCAGAAGGAGCTGCCCACAATAAAGCCTTGCACCTGACAGTCAAATGTGAAGGTTATTACGTTAAGCGGGTTATGGTGGACGGAGGCTCAGGGGTCGACATCTGCCCACTCTCCACTTTGCAAGGAATGGAAATAGGGACGGGAAGGATTCGTCCAAATAATGTTTGCGTGAGAGCCTTCGATGGGGTTAAAAGAGATACCATTGGTGAAATTGATTTGATACTGACCATAGGCCCGGTGGATTTTGAGGTGACCTTCCAAGTGCTGGACATGGATACATCTTACAATCTTCTTCTGGGAAGGCCTTGGATCCATGCCGCAGGAGTTATGCCCTCAACCCTCCACCAGATGGTGAAATTTGAGCATGAAGATCAAGAGATCGTGGTCCACGGGGAAGGTGAGCAGTCCATATATCGTGACCCATCTATCCCATGCCTGGAAGCGAGGGAGGGAAGTGAACATATTATCTATCAAGCCTTCGAAATCGTGGTAACCGATCAGTATGAGGAAGGACATCCATGCCCCCAGCCTTTTTTATCCAATGCTTCGATCATGGTAGCCAAGGAAATGATTAGACATGGTTTCAAACCAGGAAAAGGGTTGGGAAAAGCTTTGCAAGGAATAGCTGAACCGGTAACACTACCTGCAGCAAAAAAGTATTTCGGGATAGGCTTCCACCCTACCCTGGATGATGAGAAATGGGCCAATGAAAGAAAGAAAGATGGATGGATTTTGCCGCAACCACTGCCACATCTCTATGAGACCTTTGTCAAGCCCAAGTACGGCATAGAAGAGGATGACGAGGTGTTCACGGCTGATGAAATAGAAGATATCTGTGGAGCTATGAGGCAAATGCTTTATGAAACCAACATGGTCCAGCCAGGGGAAGGGACTAGCACCGCTGAGGTGCTCTACATGGGACCAGACGCCAAACTCCAAAATTGGAAGGCTACGCCTTTCCCGATCAGGCGGGAGTCCCGGTAGACTAGCCTTGTCACCTTTACTGCATCTCGGGTTATTTCAGGGTGTAACTCGGATGTTTCTTTTAGTTTCTTGTCTTTTGAATTCATGAATGTAAACCCTGTTATCTTCCTAAAATTCCAAGAAATGAAATCAATATTTCATCGTCCATTTTCTCTTTAGTCTTTCTGATTTTTGTTCTTTTTCCCTTTTATCTTTTTTTTTCCAGTTATAATAATGCGGCTTTAAATAACATGACATGCTTGCGGACTTCATGCCCCGACTCAAACATGCTGTCTAACTGTGAAATAATGAATCAAGAATCGGAATATGATGAAGAGGAGGCTTTTAGGGAAATAAACCGAGAATTGGAACAATTTGAGAACAAACCTAAGCCAAATCTGAATGACACTGAATCGGTTAATTTGGGAATTGCCGAATAAATAAGGGAAACCAAAATAAGCATTCACACAGAGGAGAAAACTCGAGATGCAATAATCCAACTCTTGGTTGAGTTTAAAGATGTGCTTGCTTGGTCGTATGATGATATGCCAGAATTGAGTATGGATCTAGTGGTGCACAAACTGCCAAATTACCCCGATTGTCCTCCAGTGCAACAAAAGCAAAGAAAGTTTAAAACCGATATCAGTGATAAGATCAAAGAAGAAATCACAAAACAGTTGAAAGCAGGGGTAATCCGGGTAGTCCGATATACTACATGGTTAGCCAATGTGGTTCCTGTGTCAAAGAAAGATGGGAAAACCTGGGTGTGTGTGGACTACAGAGATTTGAATAGGGCAAGTCCCAAAGATAATTATCCGCTGCCCAACATCCACATCCTTGTTGGGAACTGCGCCAAACATGAAATACAGTCCTTCGTAGATTGTTACACAGGATATCACCAAGTGTTGATGGATGAAGAAGACGCTGAGAAGACAACTTTCACCACACCCTGGGGCACTTACTGCTATCGGGTCATGCCATTTGGGCTGAAGAATGCTGGGGAAACCTATATGAGAGCCATGACCACCATTTTCCACGACATGATGCACCAAGAGATAGAGGTGTATGTGGATGATGTAATCATCAAGTCCCGAACTCAGAATGACCATGTTCAAGATTTGAGAAAGTTCTTCGAGCGGCTGTGCAAGTATAATTTGAAGCTGAATCCGGCCAAATGTGCCTTCGGAGTTCCATCAGGCAAGCTTTTGGGTTTCATAGTCAGTAGAAAAGGGATCGAGCTAGATCCAACAAAGATAAAAACTATTCGAGATCTACCCCATCCGAAAACTAAGAAGGACGTGATGAGTTTACTGGGCAGGTTAAACTATATTAGTCGGTTCATCGCTCAACTGACTACCACGTGTGAGCCCATATTCAAACTGTTAAATAAAGATGCAGTAATCAAATGGACGTCTAAATGTCAAGAGGCCTTCGACGAGATCAAGGAATATCTATCAAATGCGCCGGTGTTGGTCCCACCTGAGCCAGAGCGACCTCTTTTCTTGTATTTGATGGTGTTGTAAAATTCTTTTGGTTGCGTTCTGGGGCAACACGATATAACCGGCAAGAAAGAGCAGGCAATTTACTATCTGAGTAAGAAGTTCACTAGCTACGAGGTCAAGTATACTTTGTTGGAAAGAACATGCTGTGCTCTGACGTGGGTTGCTCAGAAGTTGAGACATTATTTGCAAGCCCACACTACCTACCTCATAACCAGGTTGGATCCTTTGAAGTACATATTCCAGAAACCGATGCCCACTGGGAGACTGGCAAAATGGCAAATCCTGCTCACTGAATTCGATATAATCTATGTTACTCGCATGGCAATGAAAGCCCAGACATTAGTAGATCATTTAGCAGAAAACCCGATTGATGAGGAGTACCAATTATTGAATACGTACTTCCCAGATAAAGAAGTTAATTTAGTAGAACCTATCTCTGAAAACACTCGTGTTTGGAAAATGTTCTTTGACGGAGTGGTAAACGCAAGAGGTGTAGGCATTGGAGCAATCTTGATATCACCTAATGGTCAGCACTATCCAGCTACAGCTAGACTCCGATTCTTCTGCACAAATAACACAATTGAATATGAAGCATGCATCATGGGCATGAATATGCCAATCAACCAGGAAGTGGAAGACTTATTGACCATGGGGGACTCTGATTTGATTATCCGGCAAGCACAAGGGGAGTGGGAGACTCGAGACATTAAGATCATCCCGTACAGGCAACACGTGGAAGATCTCACTAAACGCTTCAAGACAATAGAGTTCAGGTACATTCCTCGATGCCACAATGAACTAGCTGATGCACTCGCCACTTTAGCTTCAATGCTGCCTTACCCAGGCAATGCTCATATTGATCCCCTGGAAATTCAAATCAAAGAAAGGCACGGTTAATGCGGTTGAGATGGAACCCAGAATTCAACCTTGGTATCATGATATCAAAAGATTTCTGAAAACACAAGAGTACCCCGAGCAAGCCACTAGGGATCAGAAGAGAACCATTAGACGACATGCAAGTGGTTTCTTTTTAAGCGGTGATATTTTGTATAAAAGGACTCCGGACCTCAACTTGCTAAGATGCGTTGATGACGAAGAAGCTGGAAGGATTATGCATGAGGTGCATGCAGGGGTGTGCGGACCCCATATGAACGGATATGTTTTGGCAAAGAAAATCTTGCGAGCAGGATATTATTGGATAACCATGGAGAAGGATTGCTTCAGCTTCGTTCGAAAGTGTCATCAATGACAGGTGCACGGTGATTTGATTCATTCACCTCCAACGGAGCTTCATCCGATGTCAGCACCTTGGCTTTTTGTTGCCTGGGGTATAGACGTCATTGGGCCAATCGAGCCAAAAGCTTCAAATGGGCATAGATTCATATTAGTT